>QXVZ01009936.1:0-12834 GCA_008931825.1 Phallusia fumigata | reverse complement strand
AGCATTAAAAGTTGTTTACAACGGTCTGATGCCCGTGTCACAAGTTTGGTTCGGCATTTGGTTCTTGAACTTTTTTACATTACTCGCATGATGGCTCCCTGCAGGTATTTTGATGACCGCGTTCCGCTGAAAATTGAACTGGAATTAACTTTACTCGAATCCAATTCAGTGTTGCTTTGTGTGTGTCACAATCGCGTTATGTTACTTGTGCTATCACAAAGCAACATAGCGCGATGATGCCACAAAGGGCGCAATCAACGTAGATTGGGTATATTTCAGCAACCACTTAATGAAGCCAGAGAGACTGCAGACGTTCAACTTAAAATCTCTTTACGGACCCATAGGGCACCGCGGACCTCACGTTAAAAATTCGCTGGGTTTGGCCAACTTTGTTCTCTGCGTGGGGTGGCTTGAGTCGAGTATTTCGACGTCCTTTGTCACGTCAAGTCAAGCTTACTAACGCTATTAAGTTGTTCTGTGGTAACCTTAACTGTTACAGGTTGAATCCTATGAAATTGTTTCATTCTTTTAAGCTTCAACTAGTAAAACGAGTTTTACCGTTTCCTACGGCCACTTGCAATTTTTAACGACCAACAACCATTTTCTCCTTAAACATGCAACAAGCAACTTTGGCGCCATGGTTACTAAAATCAGTCCTTTAGTCAAAAACTAGGCAACAATTATCGTTCACTCCTTTAAGCTATTGCGTGCTATTTCCAGCATGTGGAGCGGACCTTAACAACGCTGGTGGTTCGATTTCGACACCGAACTATCCTAATGCATACGACCACGCACGAACCTGTACATGGAACATTGTGGTGGCCGATGATAGAAGAGTCACACTCACTTTTAACGCTTTTGCCGTGGAAGACCCGTACGAAGAAGATGGCGTTTGTTACTGGGATTACGTCGAGGTCTGACGTCATGTGTTGCTAATTACAATATTCTGAAAGGTTTAAGGACAAGGTTTTTGTTCACACGAAAATTGCAATGGGTTTAGTTCTATGTTTATGACTTGAGTTGGAAATAATACTTACAAGTGACAGTAATATGAATAACTAGATCTTGTTGGTCTCCAGTGCAGATAGTACCATAGGATTAAACCACTTTACTTGCACTTAGCCGCATTATGATCCCCTGGGCAAAGCACTGTACTGTTGGTGCCTTACTATATAACTGCTCACAGAGTAAAAATGTGAAGCGTCGAAAGAAATACTAAGTCCCAGGAGGCGATTTTGAATACGTGTTTAAGAAAAGTAATAGAGAACAGAGAGGCAACACAACGCAATGTTGCGAGATCAGCAGCTGAGCGCCATCAGTCGACATTAAAAAGCAAAACCCCGGGCTTAGTCTCGGTGAAACATTATGCCTCGTAACTCACTTTTAGATTTTTTGATCCATTGTTAGGTATTTAACGGAATCAACCCGAATTCGCCATCTCTGAGAGGTCGATTTTGCGGCTCGCAGTTGCCTGCCCCCATAGAATCGAGCGGTAACACGATGCGAATCGTGTTTGTGACCGATTCGTCGGTGTCCAACGGTGGATTTCTTGCCACATACAGCTCGACGGAATCCAGGGGTGAGCTCGCTTACCAAATGTAGATATTAACAAACCCCTTTATTCAAACTGAACAAACAGAAATACTTGTTGCAGGCTTTAGACACTGTTGAAGTAAATAAAATGTGTATTAACCTTTACCAATACTGTTTTAACATGCTAAATTTGTTTTCGACTTTAGTGACAGTCAGTACAGTTTTTTTCAATGATTGGTTATCGATAAATGCCAAATATCCTCAAAAAATACCTCAGCTTTTCCAAAAGTTTAAAAAAATATGGATAAAAAACTGCTTTGTTGGGGGTATTTCTAACTAAAATTACCACATAAAAAGTATTTTGTTCGTTGTTTACCGCGAATAAAACCTTTGTCTTCATTCATTTTCCTTTGCTAAAATCCTAATCAAGGTATTTCTTTCCATTCAATACATTCGCAGTTTGTGGAGGACTTCTCAATTCTCCAAATGGAGGATTCTTCACGACGCCAAATTATCCTAAGGCGTACGACAACTCAATGGAATGTATATGGACAATCGACAATCCCAACAACGTGAATTCTACCACCCTCATCACATTTATGTCGTTTGCTGTGGAAAATCACATTGTTTGCGACTACGACTATGTATCGTTAAGAACTGGTGGGTGAACGTATATGCTACGATTTCGGCGCAATTCAATGCAATTTTTGCATCTTGGATGTTATTAACTTACCCAACGCCCACAATCTATTCTAGACTGGGATAAAGAAAGGGCTTTAATATATATTTTTTTGAGTTCGCTCTTACAAAAGGGTATATATTTTGATGAGGCACATTTTCTCTGCATCCTCATGAGGCCTTTTTTTAATTTTTATTCACATATGCTATTAACTTAACCAGCACCCGACATCTGTTTCAACTGCGTTAAAGCAATTTATTTTTCAGAATTGCCTGTTAAATTCACCAAGCTACCATGTAACACAGTGTTTCACCAACTTTTCATAAAGCGGCGCCTTAGGAAAAGTTAGTTGGACTTTTGGTGCATCAGTGATAAGAATTTAACAAACACGCTTTTCACCGAATTTGTATTTATTGATACAAAAGGCTGCGAATCAGAATTATTGTGCGACGCCCTTGGAAAAGTAAAACGACTTGCAATGGCGTCGCGACGCACAGTTAGAGATGAACACAAATATCCATTTTCCAGGTGCTACTTACGACGGTTATCCGGTGGGAACATATTGCGGCCATACCGCACCTGATCCTATTGGCGTTGCATTCCCCCAGAGTTTCGTGCAGTTTGTATCTGACCCGTACGTCACCGACACCGGTTTTAACGCAAGTTACACCTTCACACGTAAGTTGAATCGACTGCGATTCGCTATTACGTCGAAAGGTTTTGCGTGATCAGCATAAACAACAACCTACACTGATTTTCAAATTTAATGTGATGTATATATCAGTGCTCCGCGACCTTTTTTCACTGACGTTTAAACTCTAAACATGTAGCGGCGCACCAACCTGCGTTTTGCTTTGGGACAGCCTTTTGAAGTGTAGAATTTCAACTGTGACGTTTTAGAACAACATCAATTCACATTGGGCGGCCCAACTTGAGTTTGAATTGGCGAATTTCCCAACTGTTNTTTATTTTTCATGTTTATTGGTTTGTGAAATGGAAAACATTTAGCTTTTACATCGTTGTAAAATTTTCCGAGTCCTGTATGAAAAGTTGCCCCTACCAACACTTAATTGGTGTATTACAAAACAATACCTACACTTTTTTATTTAAAAAGTACCAAAAAGGGGTTTGGCCCCTTACAAAAACGTTCTTTCAAACTCAAATCACAAAACAAGCATGGGAAAATTGACAGTATTGGTTTTCAAAATTTCAATACATATTTGACCGGTTATAAAAAGTGCTGTCAATTGACAGGCTTGCCAACCTTAGTTTTATTTATTCGAAAAAACGTCGTAACGTCGAAATGTTACAGCCGGTTGTATTGGTTTGTGATTTTCGAAAACTGGAATTCCTTAGCAAGTCTTCATTCAAAGAGTACATTATGTAATTCCAGCCTTCCAACTCAAAACACTTTGTCGGTAGGAGTTCACCTCATTTTTAGCTTCCTGTCCACAAGTGTTGAACAACACTTGGTCACTTATCTTCCAATCACGTTCTCATCTTTACAGCTCCTGTTCACCAACTTTACTATTGAGCTGCACAACAATTGCTTGTACGATTACCTGAAGATATTCAACGGACCCACTGTGGATTCGCCGCTTGTCGACACTTACTGTGGAACAAATAAACCCACAGAGTTCCAGTCTGGTTCCAACGCAGTCACGCTCCTGTTTCGAAGTGATTTCTCCGTGTCCGAAGGCGGTTTTAGAGTTGAATGGTCGGAAGACGGCTCAGGTATTCTATGTTGTTAAGTATGAATATTTTGTGGGCAAACAAAACATTTGAAAGGATTTTGCATGCCTTAGAATGATTGCTGAATATAGATTTTTGAGTTTTGAAGTATTCGAAGGTTCAGGTATTCTGTGTAGTTAAGTGTAAGTGTTTTGTGGGTAAACAGGGCATTTGGGACGTTGCGTACATAAGTGTGCATACACAACAATGATTTTAGAATCTCGTTTATCGGACTATGGGATTTGAAGTTAAAAAAATCCTGCTTTACAGAAAAAAAACTTCCAAAATAACAAATTTACAGACGCATTTAAGCCTTTTGTTTACAGTATAGGCTAGGTTACAAATGTTTCTTGACAAAAATGCTAAGATGCAAAATATGGTGTTTCAGTTTGCTTTATTATCCCTAAAAATGTGTATGAACAAAATGGAACATAGGATTTCGTATTTTGGATCCAAAAAAAAGTTTTTTCATAATACTCCACAATCTACACTACTTAAATGTTCTATCATGTACATTTTTAGTTTGTTAGTGCTAGGCTAAGGAATAATTGATAAACTGCATCACACATATTGTTTTGCCGTTTGCCTACCATTTTTGGACAACATACAAAAACCTAACATTTTTGGTCAACACACAGGCTGTGGGAACATCATCTTCCACGATCACACGGGGTCAATAACATCTCCCAATTACCCGAATAATTATCCCCGAAACAGCGATTGCATATGGCAGATGTTTGTTGACCCTGCTTACCATCTTGATGTGACACTTGATGACAACTTCAACATTGAGTACAACGATCAATGCCTCTACGATTATGTTGCTGTAAGTATTGCATTGAAGGTTTTAATTAATCTTAACCAAGTGAGTGTTTTATTTATTCAAGCGATGTTGTTATCTTCAAAAGATATTTTGTGTACGTTTCCATAATGCTGGAATGTTAACGAAATGTTGTGTTTCTTTTCTGTGACTTCATCATTGGCTGTAAAATACAGGCCGGTACCAAGTATCAATTCCAAAGTTTGTGTGTGGTACTGTTGATCCTTCATGACTCGTCCAAACGGTCTAAATTTAAACGAAAAGAGTCCTATGAGATGTGCTAAAGCCGGTGGTTACCAACCGTTTTTGATGTATTTTGATGTATGTAACTTTTCATTCCTTACCTACTAGACAAAACATGATATAAAATAATAGTAAAATGAGCCATTGGTCGACCTAAAAGAAATGCTACACGCAACATGAATACCTTAACTGTCAAGTGGAATCTTTTCCCAGTTGGGAACAGATGAGCTAAACGCTTTACTATTGTAGTTGTGTCGCTTAGCGGGGTTTTCAAGAATCGATTTGATAAAACTGCATAAATTTATGCGCAAGAACCTATTCTTTTGTCAACGCTTGTCACACGACTTCAATATGTAAATAATCATTCAGTTCTACGATGGTTCGTCCGAATATTCCCCTGAGATAAAACGATACTGTGGAGTTACTGGGGATGACACAGCACCAGACGGTAAACCAGTGGAAAGTTCCATCCAATATCTCACCGTGAGATTCAGAACCGACTTTTCAACTCAACACGCAGGTACAATTGTAATTAATGTTTTGACATTATAACCCCATCGGCCATGTTTACATCGCTGCTTGGGTACTGGGTTTGTAATATTTAAAACATTACGTATCGGTACAGGAAGTTTTATTGCTTGGTGCAAAGTAATATTCACAATTGGCAAAGAGCTTTAGGCTTTAAAATAACTAAATGAATCTTTGATATAATGAAAACAATTTAGCCGGGTTAAACAACGTTTTTCTGATATGGGCTTGTAAAATGAGCTTATTACAAAGTTTACCGTAGGTTTATAAACCAAACGTTGGTTGAGTACAGAATTACTGACACAGTGAGTAGATAGAGAAAAACCTTTTCTGCAACAAGTTCCAGTCCAGAACGCTTCTTCTGCAAGTGATCGACTCCTATTTATGCGTTTTCAGGCTTCAAAGCAAGTTGGGAGGCGCACTGTGGTGTAACCATTACCACTGAATCAGGAACGATCCAATCTCCGAACTATCCCTCCGCATACAACCACAATGAATACTGCGAATATCTCATAACCTACAACGATGATTTTAAGTTTATTATGCTCACGTAAGTAAATTTGGAATTTGTCGTTGGTTTCTGTTGTTCCTTTCTTAAGTTTTTTGCCGTTTGCTACGAAACAAAACCGGAGGCTCATTTCAGTTATAAACAGTTTCACAGGCACTTGCGTAAAGGTGGGGAAGTTGGCGGCGGGGTTTTTAACTGGATATTGACGGAATGAAGTTGCTTAAGTGCAAAGTTCACAATTTCGTGTAGAAATTTATTTCCTGGTTAAAGAGAAAGTGAGATAATAAACGAATTACAACTACAGGCGTAGTGTGAAGTTGGTAGTATGGGCCCCAAAGAGACTCTTTAAGCAACTTATTCGAAAACATTACATTGTGTCCATTATACCATCTGGCATTTATGTTTTGAGGTTATTTGAAGAGTTTCGTATTATCAACTTTGCAGTTTGTGTGAACACTTTTATTTTTAGATTCACACAGTTCAACGTCGAGGCTGGTTCGGGACCCGGGCTGTGCGATTTCGATTTTGTCAAAGTTTACGGAGGTGCGGACAAAAACGCTCCGCTGCTTGGAATGTTCTGTGGAAGTATGAGACCCAACACCCCTCTCAGTTCGGAGGTAAGTATATGTCTACGACTTATTTCTAAAACTGCTTTAATACCAGACGATCGAAGTATATGTACGTTTACGAGTTAGCAATATAACAGTTGTTTATATCCGACAACCGACTGCACCTACTCTTTAGCCCAAGAAAGGCGTACTTAAACTTGTTTGACTGATCTTTCTTGAAATCATTCACCAAAACTAGCGCCCTCCTTTCATCACGCTCAATTTTTCCTCGTGAGCTGGTAGATTGAGCTGTTTGATTAACTGTAGAGTAAAATTTGGAGGTTGTGTGGAGACAAAGGGGGAGGGAGTCAGAAGCCCCNTGTTACTTAACATTTTTGTGTGAGGTCTGTCCCCGAATTTGTAAGTGTTAATGTGTGATGTAAGTAAAACCAGGACTGCTTTGGTTTTTGAAGCATGTTGATAATACCTCACTGTGTTTTATAGTCTGTACCCTCCTACTGCAAGATTTGGTTCAAATTTGAAATGCCTTGGAAGTTTAAAACAGTAAAACGCCCAACAGTATATCAGTGTGATTGTACTGCCAACTTTGAAGGAACGCGGCAATTTACTTTATTGTTTTTTTTTTATCAGATTTACGATGGAATCGACACCAATGCCCCGCTGATTGGAACTTACTGTGGAAATCGTGCCCCGTCCCATGTCCTCAGCACTGGAAATCAAATGACTGTTGAATACATCACTGACGACCTCACTACCGGTTAGTTAGGGAAGAATTTAAAATTTTAAATACCGTTTGTGCCAATTTTTCTAGTTTTAGTTTTGAACCCATACTGCAAAAAACAATTCTTTTTTATGTTTATGATTGTGTTTTTAAGCACGGTGAACAGGTTTCCTTAACATTTTCCTTTTTTATTTTTCTACCGCTTAAAAAAGTTGTACTTTAACGTCAGTTGTCACGGTAATTGCAAATACCCCGCCTGATCTTTAAAGTAGCAATAGTTTATGCCGTTAAACAACACATATATGGTTTAAAAGGTGACGGGTTCACTGCCGGTTACCGCACAATGCCGGGACCAGCAGAAGGATGTGGAGGAACATTGACAGGAGATTCTGGAACATTCTTAACCCCTGATCTCGATAATTCAGGTAAAAACGGTTGTTTCTGTCAGAAATAGTAGCGTTTTTCAAGTTCTCCGGCAACTGTTAATTAAACTTGATAATGTCTATTAGGCAATTTACTGTTTAATATTGCTAATAGACATGATTTTGCAACAGTTCTTGCATTAAGATGTCTTGTAACTCGTCCAAATCGTGTCTTAGACACAATCAGTAAAATACATAGCTTTTCAGAGTCGGATAGTTAACACACTGAACAATGGAACATGCTCTTCCCATGTTTTTAACCGTTGTGCTTTGGTTCGTTCAGGAAAGTATGACGCGAACTTGAACTGCGTGTGGCTGATCAATACTGACGTCAACCAGATAGTCACGGTTGAGTTCACTTCATTCAAACTCGAGAACGAATCGGCGCCTGGTATTTGTGGGTATGACCACGTCGATGTAAGTATAGCACGGCTGTTTCATATTAATTTTTTAAGGACATGCAAGGGAATGAGTTTATGCAGGCTCTTCTGGCAAATGTGTTTTGCGTACCGACGTTTCGACATCCTGTACAGGTTGTCTTACTCGGGGTGAATAACACTCGCGAAATACAACGCACCAGGATAAAAAACGAAAAAATAAAATCGGCTTTAGAGGAAAAAAACGAAGAGCGCGCACACATCGATAAACCACACCGGATGCAAGCGAATATTTGAGACTGGTATCAGCCTTGAATAACTAGTAATAACCTACAATCTTTACGGACTTTGTAATCTAAGGTGTGCGGATTTCGGAGCACTTCCAGATGCTAGTCGAAACGCTGAAATTACCTGCCTGCTGCAGAATATAGCAAGGGGCATTCCGTTCTTTTATGCGTTTTATTCAAAGAGTATGTCCGACATGCAATTACAATAAAAAACAGTTGAAATAAAACTACCATTAGGAGCGCTCTTGATTCAAATACACTAAAACATTTTCGTAATGTATTTTATCTTTCAACTGTCACACTCCATGCGTTCGTCAAACCGCTCATAACACTGTTTGCGTTCATATTTTACCTAGCATCCCTTTTGACAAACCAAAGTCACTATTTGCAAAAACTAAAATGTATTAATGGCTATGAACTTTGGTTGTGACTTTTTAACCAACTGGCTTACAGGTGATTGCTGGTTAAGATTATTTTTTCTCTTAGATTCGCGACGGATCAAGTGAGCTTGATCCCCTTGCACTTGTGGCTTGTGGTTGGCAAGCTCCCTCACCTTTCCGCTCATCAACCAATCAGCTCTTTGTTCGATTTGTGTCCGATCCTTTTGTAGAAGAAACAGGTTCGCATATGTTGGAGGCAGTTTATCCGTTTTTTTCCTTGGACCAAAGCTTACACCCAAACCTATTTCATATTTGTAAAAGACTATTGCTAATTTTATGTGCTTATTTGCTTGAAAACTTTAAAATTTAAATACTGTTTGAATTGAATTGTACTCAGTGGTTGTGCTATGTTAAAACAAGGGTAATTTTTTTATGCCTCAAGATATCATTGAAGCAGCACTCAACGTGCAAGGTTAAGTGCGTTTTTTACAATGACACGCAAACTATTCGGATTCGTGTCTTATTATATAGGGTTCATTGCGAGTTTTACCACAAGTCCTATAACCTGCGGAGGAGCATTTAGCGCCGGTCCGGATTATATTCCGATTGTCTCGCCCCAAGTTTCTGGATTGCCTCAAGCTTTGGGTTGCAGGTGAACGCATTACGTTGTTTATTGGGCGACTCTCCTAAAGATTGCAGAAAAACAAAAGAATTGCTTTAAGGTTTGATAAAACGGGTCCCAGGGGAAATTTTATGAGTTAAGAAGAGGAAATTCCACCTTATAGTTAAGTTATTCATGATAAGTGTAGAAATTTTTGGGGAGTAGACCAGCGGCTTCAAATATTTACATCTCTTTGTCTAGTGGGGAGGAATTAAAAGTTGCAAAATACGTTTAGGGGAAATTGCATCAAAAAAGACTGGGGACCACTGGGATACGGCAAACGTACGAAGTTTGATGAAACTTTAAACCTTGTGTTTGATATTAACAAGAAGGTTTGGTTGATAAGGAGTGTTATTGTGCAGGTGGACGATTGACGCCGGAACGGACCAAAGCAAATTTGTACAAATCAACTTCATGGCCATCGACATTCAATCCAGTTCCAACCAGGGCTCAGACTGCGCTGTAGCTTACGTCGAGTTGAGAGATTTGCCTCTTGGTTAGTACAAGTTTATTAAAATGCGCTTGTGTTTATGGAGCCTTCACTTCCGAACCCCCTGTAAGAGTTGATCATCGAATAAACATCGAATTTGCTGACTAATAGGGATGGGCTAAACCGAGCCAGAACCCGAGTACTCGGTACCGAGCATCGTAATTTTTGATGCTCGGCGCTCGGCCGAGCAGTCGCATGAACTAAGCCGAGCATTAGACAAAAGATTAAACTTGTACGGAGTAGTCTTGTGTTATTAGAGTGTGGGCATATTTCTTAGCGTCGGACATGGTATCAGAGTCTTCGTGCGCTGCGGTTGTTACTCAAAAATGGGTGTTTCACTTAGCGTTGGCTTGCCTAACATGTTTTGCAAAAGGGACCTCTAGAGCTTAAATAAGGCCCTGGTGGCTAAATAAGGGAGCTTGAAAAACGTAAAAAACTACAGTTAATAGGAATGTTGACGTCACAATACACCGAGAGCACCGAGCGTTAACGTGAGATGCTCGGTGCTTGACCAAACAGAACATTTGCAGTTTTGGCCCATCCCTACTGACTAAGTATGTAAAATGTTGATTAAGAAAATGTATTAGATTCCCTCTCAAGAATGTTTCGATTGTTATGACAAGTTATGTTTTCATCATCAAAAACATAATTTTTAGGTGATTATGGCCAAGTACGAAGATATTGTGGATCAGAATTACCAGAAGACTTCATCAGTCTTGACCAAGTTGTTCAGGTACAATTCCATAAAAGAACTTAAATTAAACATAACATTCTGTTTTTCGGTGTTGTACCTTATTGTGACTTGACAGGTTAATCTACGAGCTGACGTTGGTACAACCGGTGCTGGCTTCAAACTGCAATACCGAATCACAGGATGCTCAAGGGATATCATACAACCGTACGGCCAGTTGATCAGGTAGGGTTGTGAACTAACGTTGCGGTGAATTATAAATTGTAGAATAATTCGGCCAACTATCAATTATATTCCAGCGGATATTCATCTTATGTAGACCTAGCGTACAGTCTATGCAGACCAAATGATATTTAAAACCGGGTTGTCGTTAATTGAAACTGAATCGGGGTTTTAGGACATTTGTTTTCGCGAAAGGCAAAACGCATGTCTGTTTTAAACAAAGGTGAAAAAGACTCGGTGTCAGTTAACACATCTTATGATTTTTTTGAAGTTGCGTTGGCTTTTAAGTAAAACAGTAGAAAGCGAGCCCCGAAATTGTGTTTACCCTGCCCCTTAAACAATTATGAATGTCGTAGCTTGGCATTTACAGCGGCGGCCCTTTGCAAATATTGAACCGTTGCTGAGTTATCCTGCCTTAGCCCCAAAGTTTGTTAGATTTTTTGGGTGTGAAAAGAATTTAAAGTTTTTCTTAAGGTATAGTAAATAAAATATAAATTACATACAGTCCTGGTTGGCCAGACCCGTTAGCTGCACATCTCGACTGTCAGCTCACCATCAGAGTTCCTGAAGGCAGTGAAATCCAACTTTTCTTCAACTACTTCGATGTTGAGTACGAACCAAACTGCGATTTTGACTACATTGAGATCAGGTTAGTGAAGTTTTATCCATACCATCTCAGAGTCACAGTTCTATGTATATTAGGTATTGCATGTCACAAATGACTCAGCTAAAATACAACACCGATTGATTTGTGCAGGAACGGGTCAACAGCCGATGCTCCAGTTATAAAACGACTCTGTGGCAACTATATACCCGACCCTGTGTTTGTTCTTTCGAACGAAGTTTTTATCCAACTTGTGACTGACCCGTACATTGAAGGAAATGGGTAAGCTTGCGAAAATATGATTTACATTTTAAATCGTGTCCATTGTCTGCGTTGGGTTACATTAGTATAAAGTACTTTACTTTACCGAGTATTCGGAACTGAGCATTTCGGTGCTCGACCCAACGGTAAAATGAATGAAAACCGGTAATTGCATTAGTTAGAACAGAACGCCTTCCCCTTTAAGTGGTGTGTTTTGTCCTACAAACGTACCTCTCCTAGGATCAAAATCGAATAGATTGTAGTTCTGATTTATTGACGCCCCGAAAATTAACATGAATTGTTGGTGTTCGACCAAACCCAAAAGTTCTAAACAACCCATACGCTTTAAAATTAATAAATGTTGATGATAACTAGGCTTTCCTGTGCTAAAACGTTTTTGTGCTAGGTACGACATCACTTACACATCGTCCAACAACAGCTGTGGTGGAATCGTGGTTGGCGATCACGGCAGCGTGTACAGCACCCTCTATCCACAGGTGATAACGTGTTTCTACTAAATTACGTGTTTGTTTCGTACATGTCGCATTGCAACTATGTTTAACACACAGGCCTACCAACCAAACACCGACTGTGGATTTTCGATCCGTACACCTGCTGGACGACCAACGACAATTCATATCACCTTCATCGACGTGTACCTCGAGGTTGGTGCCAGTGAAGTTTGTCAAACGGTCGTTTTTTGCAGGTTTATGTATTCTTGTTTTTCAACAACATCAGCAGTATCAGCTTAGTTTGTAGGTTTTAGCACTGCAGAATCTCTGCAATATCTACAATACATTTGCAAGAGAGTGTCTTAGTATTTGACCTGGCCTTTTTGAGTCACACCCAGAAAACACTCGACACAATTAAACTCGAATTCGAGTAGACTCGCTGGCCTGATGACTGAACTCGACCTGTGACTCGAGTTTAGACTTGCCTTTAAAGATGTGAAATAGGGATCAAGTAATAAAACATAATATGCTCCCTTTTCCAAATGCATTTTGATCCAGGTTGACATGTTTTATTTATGTCGCGGGCTGACCTGTCCATGTAGCTTTAGCGGATTATCGCATCTTTTTGGCAGATTTATATTTCGACAATATTATT
>QXVZ01009932.1:0-13021 GCA_008931825.1 Phallusia fumigata | reverse complement strand
TATTGAAGCAGCCTGTGAACCCGCCCTACAAAAAGCTGATTTTATTATTAGTCCCAGGTATTAAAAAATATGTAAAATAATTTAAACCCCAAACCCAATAGGGTCTTTTTTATGGCGAGGCGAGTGCAAGGACTAAAATAGGCGACTCGAAAATTGGTTATACCTTGAAACAAAGTTTTTGAGAGGGGGTACAGATGGTACGTTGTTTCGGGGTTCAAGAACTATCAAGAGCCCCTGACCGAATGACCGTTTAAAAGAAGTATCCACGTTTATGGACCTAAATTCCGAGGCGTATTTCATTCCGTTCAAAAGTAGTTTAATCAGAGGCCCCAAATGGATTTATATTACATTAAAAGATTTTTCTTGAAGGCCTGACCGTGAAATTGCAAAATTAACATGATGGGATATTATTTAGCAAATATGTTATTTTTTTTAATATTTCATGTAAGCTTAGGCAACAATGACCGTCCGGGTTTATAATTGAACTAAGAATGGTGTTTTTAGCCATACTTATAACACGCATGAAACAAAAGAGGTTATTTAATCAAGTGTTTTCTATGTCTTTCAGAGATGATGATGGCATGGAAGGTTTGGAAGGCTTACTTCGTGCGAGGGACCGAATAATTCGGTCGCGTGATGATCTTCTTGGAATCATTAACCGTCACAGAAATGACTCGAACCGAATTGAGGAAATGATGAAACTGTTTTTTCAGAATTGTGACCAGGTCGGTTGAATTTTTCGTGTAATGTATGCGCCGGAATTCATACATGTAATTTATTTAATACAATACAGTACAATTTCGATAGCTACCTAAAAAAATTTCAAACCACTTTGAAATCTAAAAGTTTTATAACCGCTTGAAAGTCGTTGTCAGTTTTCGACCACTGTCCCCATTTTACTCTTATGTTAGACACAGTTAGAAAGTAACCCAACTAAAACCAAACAATAATTGAACTAACTAGTTTGTAGCAAAATGAACCGCTGGCCCATGTTGCAGTACGCTGTTGTTTTTGATTCGTAAAGCAATCTCCCGAACCTAACTTATTTAATCACCAAAACCAGTTAAATGTTAGNATTCATACATGTAATTTATTTAATACAATACAATACAATTTCGATAGCTACCTAAAAAATTTTCAAACCACTTTGAAATCTAAAAGTTTTAAAACCGCTTGAAAGCCGTTGTCAGTTTTCGACCACTGCCCCCATTTTAGTCTTATGTTAGACTCAGTTAGAAAGTAACCCAACTAAAACCAAACAATAATTGAACTAACTGGTTTGTAGCAAAATGAACCGCTGGCCCATGTTGCAGTACGCTGTTGTTTTTGATTCGTGAAGCAATCTCCCGAACCCAACTTATTTACTCACCAAAACCCGTCAAATGTTAGCCATCCTCAAAATTGTTAATTGACTATACGCCGCGAGTTCCACATTCGAATGTTTTTTATTCAGTTAAAGAACTGGACAAGTGAAGTTGCTGAGGGGATGCTTTCAACCAATGGAGTGATTGGAAATGACGCTCAAACAGCTTCGCAGTTCCTCGTTTGGCAAAAACTCCTTGCTCAAGATGTACAGGTAAGCAACATACATGAAACTAGGTGATTCCCTGACCACCACTTGTCGTCTTCAGGAAATGTTAAAAAATGGTATACACGCATTTTTTCGCTTTTGTTTCTTTTGCTGAGATTATGAAAAACCGTTAAGGGTACTTAAATGCGACTGCGATGTATTGGCCTAATATCTTGCATTGGGCAGTGAGTTTCTAGAGGTCACAACTAACATTGAAGCACCATTTACTTACATTTATCGGATTGGGACGAAGCTAATGATCTTTTTTGTCACGATAGTTTATTAATAAAGTGGTCTTTTTTACTTTTCCATCGGCTGCGTTTAAAGACCAATCTTAATTAATGCTTCAGGCATTACTATGTAAATACCGAATCAACTCCGCCCTCCCAAACATTTCATAGTCCAGATAGAAACAAATGCTTAACGTGTGTGAAGCTGACGTAACGACAGTGCCAACCAGTTTTCCGAAGAACTTGAAATATGTGTTAAAAAATTACTATCTTCGTGCAGCGCAAATCAGAGGATCTCGAAACCCTCGTGAAAACAGCGAACGAACTGTTGGATGTCGGAGTAAGCAAACCGGCCGAAGTACGTGATCGAGCTAACGATATCAAGGAGACGTGGTCGAGTTTAAATCGCAAAGTTCAGCAGAGAATTAACCTCGCCAACAGTTTTGTGGAATTTCTAAATGCATCAGAGAAGGTAATAGTTGGCCAAGTGGTTAGCGCGATTGCCTTGTGCACACAAGGTTGTGGGTTCTAATCCCATCTCGGGCGCTTGTATTTCCCTGAGCAAGAAACTTAAGCGGCATTGCTCCAAACCAGAGGAACCTGATGGGTTAACCCAAATTGAAGTAACCAACTTCAAACAATTGAAAAAATGAACGAGGATAAAATTGAAAGAAAGAAACAAATAAATAAATACCTGCCATCAAGAATGTAAGCCAACATACAAAACACTTGGCTCGCTTGTAAGTTAACGGTTTACCGTAGCGAACTATAGCCCTGTTCTTCGGCCTCCCAAAATCGTTTAAAAAAATCACTTTCCAACAATGACTGAGAATAAAGTCAATTGGTAAACTGGCAAACGCAAGAAGCTAAAAATTAAATTGACTAACATTATTACTGCAAATTTCTGGTGCAATAGTTACCCATCAAATTATCTGAAATTTTAGGAGCACTTGTTGCTAGTTTTTGGTTGTTAGTTATTAAACACAACTGTTTCAACTTCGGTTTTGTGTATTGACGACAAACATTGGAATTGCGACCAAGGACTAAGAAACACTTCCAAATCACCGCTTTAACATACAGCGATAATTATTTTGTTTCTGCTATTTAGGCATGCGAAGAAATAGAGCTGGTTCGTGACAAGGTTTGGGCAAAAAAGCAATTTAAAATAACAGACGTGGCCCCGCAAGTTTTGAAGGAATGCGAGGGCGCAGTCAAATCTGTCCAGGAAACTTGCTCAGCCCTAAACGACCAAGGAAATTCCACCAACGCCCAGCTAAAAGAAGGTGTCTCAGGTAACAACTGTCCAAACTTAGGGACAATTTATCTATTGTCACAAAGCAGTGGTCCCGATACAAATACGTATATAAAACTAACAACGGTGTCATACATTTTAAATCCACGTTTTCGAGAAGAAAAAGAAGAAAAGTCTGTAAACCAAATTAAGCTAAAATGGATGAGGACATTTTATTCGATGTGACAGGGTTGGTTACAATTCAAATACGTATCCAAATCTAAAAACTATGTCACACATTTAAAACCCAACTTTTTTGGTCAAGAAAAAAATCTAACAATTAAATTGGATGAACGTCCAAAATTCGTCGAAATCCGTTGTTTTTTTGGCATCTACTCAACCCACGAAAGCGTCAGTGTTTTCCTTCCAGGTGACTCGTTCGAAATAACGGAAGCCGTGGAAAAGGTTTCGGAAACACTCCGCAAAGTTCATCAGAAGAAGAATGAGCTGATGGACGTATGGTTGTCATGGAGATTCAAATCAGGGGTCAGCGTCGAGACAGATGCTCAATGGAAGCAGACAGAAAAGACGATTAATAAAGTATGTTCTTTGCCGTCACTGTTTCCATATTTGTAGAAAAATCAGAAGTCAAGACCGGTCCCTTTGATTGCAAAGGATATTTTAGTTTAAATATTTTTAGTGATGATTTTTTCCGGATCTTTACTGTAGGAGCTCGAATTATATTTGAGTCTGTTTGTCATACCAATATTATTTTATGCATCAATTTGATTGTGGTGCGTTTTACCCATCTACCTGGTGAACGTTTAATCACTTTTAAGCAACTTTCGCATTCCCGCACCAATATCTGGGATATTTTTCAGCTTATGGCTTCACTGGAGAATCTCGAACAGTCGGTTTTTATAAACGAGGAAGTACAGCTCGGTGAAGATGTGGAGTCCAATCAACAGTTGGCGGATTCTCTCGAGGACAGAAAAACCTTGCTGCAATCCATCCACGGAGAAATAGAAAAAACTGTTGCTGTATTGTAAAATCATTATTTTTTGGATAAATTTCGTTTTGGATGAAGGCATACGAGGCCAACGTCAATTCGTTTATGTCTGTGCATTTTTTCAAACATTTGGTAATTTGGTACAAAATTTACGGTTTTAAAGTCCCAGAAGAAGATACAAGCCAGTACTTGTGTGCAAAACAATTTATTTTCATTTCTGATGATGACACGCTGTTGAAAATGTTTTACACCCAAGTAATGGCTTATATCTTCCTATTGAGACTATTTAAAACCGTCGGTCATTAGAGTTGAAATAGTTTTTCCATCAATCAGTGCAAGTACAAGTTTTTTGTACGTAATTCATGGTCAGCGGTAATGTCTTTTAAACTAAATTGTATCTGTCATACCTTACAGCATTGCGAGATGATCGGGTTGCGAGTTTCACAATTCACTGGCATGGAGAAATCATCCGAATTAGGCGGAATCGGTGGAGGAGACAAGGAAGAGGACAACCCGATCAGAAGAAGGATTACGGCTCTCCTGACAAGATATCAGATGCTAAATACCAGAATGAAACATTATAAGACCGCCCTTACTGCAGCAAGGAGTTGTCACGAACTTATTGTACAGGTAAACTAACTTGTTACAAAGAAAATAAATTGCAGAAAATATCCTGTCGTTCTCGAAAGTTTTTATTACATAGAATCGAACCCACTTGCATCGAATTTCGGGCTATTCATAATGTTTATTAGGATTAGTGTGAGTAGGGCTATTCATAACTTTCTGCAAAAAACTTAATAATCACCAAACTAGGGTATTCCCGAAGGTACATTTCGCCGTTTCAAGGGATACATCCACGGATTTGGTACATTTTCCACATTCTCAGTGGTTTTTGAGATTAAACAAATTTGGAATGTTTGAATGGTATTCTACCGTAGTGCTTTTGGGTATTACTCAGCTTAGCAGCTAAAAATATGACAAAATTTTGAGGGTAGCGCGAACCTACAAAAACGCCAAACGGTTCCAATGAATATAAAGTTTGGGAACTCCTCGTTTAAATCATACTTGCTACTTTTCATATACAGGAAATAAACGTACACCTGCTTTAGTTTGAACTGAGTAAGTAATCGATTACCAGGCAAACTAAATGTGGAATTACCGGTGGCCGCCGTTGATATCTGAGCAAAATCTGTCACATTGTTAAAAAAAAACATTTATTGACAATATTTTTATGATTTCTTAGCTCCGCAAAGCGATTCAAGAATCGGAAAAAGAATTGATGAGCAAAGACTCTTTGCGTGACGTGGCAGATATGCCGAGCAGTCCTAAAAAAGAGAGCTTTGTCATGGTCCTATTGCGCAGTCATGGTCGGCTTAAGACTCAAGTCGATGAGCTGATGAGCGCGGTTACGTCAAGCAATTACGAAGTACATCAAATTATAAATCGATACGAATTGGGCCAAGTAAGTTTGTGGATTTATTATTCTTCGTAGTGATTTGAACAATCTATGTAAAATATTGAAAATCGGTTGGTTTATCTGTTTTTACGGCCCGTGACGTAGTACGCATGCGCAGTGCTTTATTGGTTTTTTTAAACAAAGGCAACCCAAAATGACTACGCAAGTGTAACTTATTGCCGGGGTTCTCAAACGGGAGGGAATTCCCACCAGGGGATAATTTTGTATTTGCAAGGGTGTTGATTTTATTTTAAAGTTTTAGTAAAATATCATTCCAAAGCTACTACTAATAATTTTGAAGTGGTACTGCTACTAATAATACAACTAACAATAAACCCTTATCGATTGTAAAATCTTAGTTTTCCTTCCTTTTTTACTGAAATGAACACCTGTTTACGACCAAAATTTTCGGACGGCGGATTTCAGCTTTGAATATCGATTAAAAGGCTCCTTATGTTACAAACTTTCTACCCTGAAAAAGATGTCTTAGTTGTTTCGAGGCAACCGATTCGAATATGATTTAAAACAAAATGTTTCAAGACGTTGTGTTAAATTACAGTTTGCTCTAACTAATCTGTCTGACAGCCGCAGTTAAGTCAAGGGCAGAGGACGTTGGATGAAATCACGATGGAGGTGTCTGTGTTTTACTCGCACTGGAAGCAGCTCTGGCAAAATTACCAGAACAAGTTAGAAGCACAACAGATCAGCGCCTGGTTTACTCAAGGATATAAAACGGTAAAAAGACCTTTCAATATGGCTCGTGCAAACGCGTTAATAAACGAGGTTCGTGAAGCCAACCAAAGCGAAGTTGTGGTAATCATGCACAGGTTTACATGATGGAGAAGCAAGTTTTTGGAATCCAAAAGATTATTTTACAGTTGTACATGTTTCTTGAAAACTCATTTTTTTGTGTTTTATATAAAAACTAAATTGTGGGTCAAGTCACAAACACTGTATAGGAATTTGTTACATACGTAAAGACAACAAATACAAATAAGGGAATGAAACGATTATAAGATAATATAGTGTTTTAAGCCAGTCTTGATTATCACAAATCTCAGCATAAAAGAAAAATGATTGGTCAACTTAAATGCAAAAAATAGGCTAAAGTTTATTTTTTACAGCATCGGAAAGCGATTCAAAACTTCGAGCGTCGTCTAGAGGAACTTGACAATCAGCTTTCTTCATGCAAAGTGAAAAGCAGAGCAGTGATGTTGCAGGAAGAAGCCGAACAACTTCTCCAGGATATTAACGTGAGTGTTGTATTGTCCACATCTAACAAATGCGAATCTTATATGAACCTAAACAAAGTTTTGTTAGGAAACAAAAATCGTCAATACTATTGCGAACAAACGTGATTCGAAATTTAAAAGTGGAAGTTTGGGAATTTTTCTGTTGGAGCTAGAGTATTTATGGAAAAACAGATGTTTCCATGATAAATGAAAAATCAAATAAACCTGAATCAATCTATTTTTAGTTTAGGTAAGGTTAATTAAACGTACGGCCCGCGAGGCGGATTAAGCCCACTTGTTGATTTCATACCGTCGACATACATTTTCGAAGTCTGTCAAAACCTTTCCGAGTTAAAACAAATGCTCCATCCAACCGCTAGAGGGCAACATATGTGGAAACAGCTCCCCAGAGGTTTTTTACCATTATTTTGCTAGACTGGTCCACACGAAATCAAATGGTGGATCTGGCCCCAGAACCAAACTGAGTTTGACATGCCCGGTTTTGGTATTGAACCACACACAAATTCAGGGTCCCTTAACTCGCATTGGATATTTCTAGGCGTTCACGGATTTTTCTTTTCTGCAGGGCATAAACACGCCATTTTTTTGGTTTATAATTTTTAACATTTATTTTACGAAATATGGTTTACAGAATTCAAAACAGGATTGGGATGAGTTCGTTTATTCTTCGAAGGAACGTCTCAAAAAGAACAATCCACGGTTTGCGAAAACTAATACGGAAATGGAAGAAATAGAATGTGGCATAACAGAAACTTCTGGAAGAGCAAGAAAAGCCGTTGGATCTGCTAAAACTATGATGAAATTTTACTCCCTTACTGAAGAGGTACTTGTGTGTGTTGAGGATTGTTGCTTGGTGTTTGCTACATTTTTGTACCGTTTAAATATTGTTTCCAGTGTGAAGCTTGGAATAACGAATTGAGGAAAATGGTTGAAAGTATCAGAGACAAATCTTCGTCGATTCGGTAAGTACTTTCAATTAACACATGTCTCATTCTGCTTAGCATAAACTGAAAACTCACACAGACTTGTGAATACGATCCAGTCTAGCCAAACTCTCGCTAAAGCTTATTTTACATTTGATCGTGGGCGGCTAGTTGATGAATTCTGCATAATCATTCCTGAATAAGCCGAAGTCTTTGGGCCAGCTACTCAAAACTTTTTTTGTGAAAAATAAGCTTCTGCACTGATTTCTTTAACGTGCACAGTGGTCAAAATAAATGTAATTCAACTGTTGTCATTTAGTGTATAGACTGTCACCTATGACGCATATTGATTTAATATCTGGAAATCGAACATCGAATGGTCTTCGTATTTTATTATCAATTCAACATTGTATTCACCTATAAACACCCGAATTCGAAAATATTTATTTTAGGACTTGATTCTATTTGACAAAATCAAGTCGCCATATCTTTTACCAATAGAACTAAATCTGAACAAAATTCCTTTTTTGTTCGAAAAAGTAGCAACTCCATGTTTGTTTTGTAATTAAGAAGTGCTGACAGATGTACCAACGTCAGAGTTTTCATTTTTATATTTTAAACAAACAGAACATCGGATGAAGTAAACGATCTTGTCAACCTCCTTGGAAGGAATGTCCTCGAGCGTCTGGAGGAACAAACTGATCGGACACAGAAGTTTGCCTCCATCATCGTAGAAGCGGAGGAGAGGGATGGGGAGAACCAATCGGGAGCCGGAGAGCAAAAACGAGCACTTCCCTTGAGGAAGATGATGAAGAAGAAGCAAACCGATATACTGGATTCAGTGAAAAGCTTAAGGTTTTACATTGACCAAAAACTATCTAGTCAAAATTATGTTTTTACTTAATCAAGTTCGATGGGTGTTCCGCAATTATCTAACAAGAAGTAAGAATTAATTGATCAAACAAAGCTCATATTCGACGTCATATTCCGGTCGTCTTCATTTATCAATCAACCATGTTAAGTTTCGCTTTAGACGTAGTAAGTTGTTCAGACTATATACGATACAGATTACTTTAGTTGGGTAAACAAGGGGCTGGTATAACGGGATATCACCTAATATGGTTTAGATCCGGTCTGCTTAATTGCGGCCCTTAAAGCTGTTTTAAGTGGCCCGCGATATAATGAGTTAGCAAACAGAAATTTAGAATTTTCTTTTATTGCTAGGCTTAGGTATATTTCGCACCAAAATATACCAAAATTTTACCAGTTGTTTCTGTAATTGGTGTACTGATCAAAAACATATATACCAAGCGCTTCGAAAATATACCACTTTTTGTTATACCAGTTGGCAACATTGCGTGCAACGGGTAAATCATTATTACCTCGAGTTTTCGCAAAGTTTGGGTTCGCTATAACTCCCTTCAACTAAAAGTGGCCTGTAAAGCTTAAAAGTTTGGACAGACCTGGCGAAGATGGTTTCCATATGCAACTTGGGCATAATCACGTTCTTCATTGACTCGGCGATAACCAATATTCTTGTCCAGATCTGAGGTTGACAATCTCCACAGTCTACTGGAGGGAGTGAAGAACAACATTCACAGACCCAAAGCAGATTCTCCTATACCTGAAGTGCCAGTAAGGAAGGTAGAACCTTATGACTTATCGGTCTTACTCGATGAAAACCTCAAGGCATCATCACCGAACGAAACCGCTTCCGTTAATGTTCCTGAGGAGTCTGCTACCGACCTACCGTCTCCGCCTGATTCCAAAATACTGGATATGTTGGAAGGTGTGTGAAGGCCTGCATATTGAAAAGTTTAGCAAATATTAACAAGTTATCTGATCAGAAATAGTTAATAAGGTTCAGGGTTATCTAAAAGGTCGAGTTATTCACTGATGGGTCTTGGGTTAAATCCGTGTCATTCTGCTTGCCGACCGAAGTCAGGTTAAGTCTTTGCAGTTTTAAGTCCCAAGTCAAGTCCAGGTCATTACGAAAAAAGTCCAATTAAAGCCAGACACTCTTCCACATTTCAGTTCAAACAAGTTTGTGTATTCTACGAAACCGACGAAAAAGTGCCGGTTGGGGCCAAATATGTCGATTACACCAAGATCATTTTTTTAAAAAAACGTTAAAGTTTACATGATTTGAATCAAGTCAATAGTACTTTGACTTGAACTGTAACTTTGACTTAAACTGACTCGAGTCGAGTCCATGACTCAGTTCTTAAAACACTGATAGGGTTTGGGTGATAGCATGCAACTGCATCAGCATTATTAGTGGCATTGTTCCATGACAGGACTTGATATCTGAAATGTTACTTTTTCCCTACTCATATTGTTGCTAAAACCCATATGAGTGTACAGTAAAAACTGACCTACATAGGTCAAAGACAGTTGTACATAAGTGTCCTCAAAATAAGTTGCTTAATATACTAAAATACCTTCTTGATGGATTAAAACTTATTTCCGTAGTTCCTGAAACTCGCGAGCAACCCAAAGCTGATTACAAGGGCAATGCGATTCCGAAAGCCGACACCAGCTCTTCTTCGATGTCTCTGTCATCAGCATCGGAAGAGTATTTCCTCAATTCCAACTACTCTGACAGCGACATTCTAGCTGAAAGCGAACATGTCCTCACGGGTATGTGGCTGAACATTGTAGATTTCTTACAAAAAGTCCTTTTCGTATCTTCATGTGTTGATATGAATTTCGAACAAGCTTGATGTAGCCATTAGCGGCGTACGTTGTAAATTGTCATGTCAAACGTTAAATCAGGTAATTGATAAACAAAACAATCCCAGTATCACCATCTAAAAATGCTAAGAAGTCATTAAAGGCCCGGCTGCCTAAGCGAAACCATACGAGTTAAATGTGTTTTTAAACATAGCAGCATACTATTTTGGACCCCTTTTTCTATGAGCTGTTTCGTTTAAACTTTTTGTTATGTTTCAGTATTTTGGCTGAAAAAGGGCTGTCAAAAGTCTTTTACAAATGATGGATCATCATCTTAAGTTAATAAATTTTTTACCCCAGTTAAAACGAATTACCCCAGTTAGACCTCATGTCCCAAAATGTAAAATTTACTCAATACAGCATTTCCGTGGTATATTAATCTGCAGCGTAGACGCACAAACAAACATTTGTTCGGGAGGAGTTATTGCAGAACAAACATGTTTGATGATTTTCTTAACATTTGGTTTCCGTCCAGGTCTAAAAGTGATATCTACTAATTAAATGTGTCAGTAATAATAACATGTGTGTTTCTGCGTTCCATGCGTTTCTGCCTGTACAAAAAACTTGTGTCAAGAAAATTAAGACAATCCAGGACCCAGTGTAAAGCAGAATATTAAATGCATATGTGCTGTGATTATTACGACATGCTGTATGATGGGGAATTGCACACCTAGTGTTATAAATTCTTAAACAATTTTAGCACGGAAAGTCGATACACAAACAACCGGAGATGATGACAAACGTACGTCACATTCTTCTGAACCCCCCTCACGTGACCGAACTCCATCCACGTCATCATTCTCGACTAACAGCAGGGGGCAGACGCCGCCCCCCAAACCGGCGCGCCAGAGCCGTTCCGCCAGGCAGCGGCGCCGCAGGTTTTGGGAGAGAGAACTGGACCAGTATGCGGCCTCGTGGATTGCCGACCGCGAGCGCCCGAAGCCAAAGCAAGTTGGAACCGAGGGGGCATCCATTGGTTCCACAGACGAGAGCGAAAAGGTATATTACCGGTTTGCCTAACGGGGCGAACCGTCCACCGCGTGTTCCAGCACTGTTACCACTAACTTCACGTGACATTGACATCACCAAAGTGTGTGAAGCCACTTATTAACGACAATAATCTACTGCATTATTGACATCACCGATACGTATCGTTGCCTTGCACATTTTTTTCGTTTCTTTGGTGGCATTTAATAGTATTTTTACGGTTGCGGGCATTGTAGATTGATAAATTGCCAAACGTTTGACCTAGTTTCACGTAAAGTGTTTAGCATGTTGAATGCAGCAGTTGTAAGAAAATGTCCAACTCACACAATATTGGTTAAATAAAAACTTTCATTATACAAAGAAGCACAAAAGTTTTTTTGCAAAACTTATAGATTTTTTTACTGCTTTTGCCACTGGGCAATGTTCACAAATTTGTTTTTCATTTTTTAAACTCCCAACGTAAGACACGAAATGCATGCATGAATAACACCTACTAAATCACATTTACCTTAATCCACTGTTTTGCGATATGTCACCTTGCCACGAATTTCAAGTGTCAGATTTCCCCACGTTTTTTCACTGCTTTGACGAATACGCTTTCACTGTGCAAAATAATAAGCGTTTGTGTGTTTCGTTTCTTCACCTATTTATATTGTTCAGCATTAAATCATTTTCACCATCTTAAGTCATTCAACATTTGTAGCGTAGTGATAACGTTGGAGGTTTAGGAAAAACAGCAAGGGTGAGAATAAACAGACTCCTTAACAGTCTATTGGACTCTAACAGTCTATTGTCGATAGGACATAGACGCAGTTAGGATAGGGTTACAGCAGATGAAACTACGTTTTATCTGATTATTAGTAAATGTTTAGGAAATAGAATAAACCGTTTCTGTTGAGGTGAATTTATAATTTTCTGCATTTGGCACTAGTGCTTGCCTAGCCATATTGGTAAGACAAATTTAATGCAAGACGAAACTGGTTTGTAACTGTCCGTTTGATAGAAAAATATTTGGGTCATGTGTTTCAGAACCGATTAAATCTCACAGCAGCCAGCACAAGCAATTTAACGAGTGGCTAATTGCCTACTTGGTGTAAATGTATTTTTAGATGTCGCCTAGCAGCCTTGTGATGGAAGAGCCAAAATCGAGTTCACAACGCCAAATAAGCCAAAGCACCAATTCTGCATTTCACCGGTGAGTAAAACCCTTGATAATAAAGGATAGCGATACGGTACGGTACGCAGCAAACATAATCTAAAGACACGGTACGTCCTTCGCAACGAGGTCGTGGTACGCACAACGCAATAATACATACCGTTTCCTATCCTTGACATTGCCTGACGGTGCGGTACGGTAAGTTGGTACGGTGCGCTGCAAAAATCACCAAAAGGTATGGTACCGCCTTAGAACAAGGTACGCGGTACGCACAGCTCAATACGTAGCGTACCGTACTGCCATCCTTGCCCTCGACAAACACTTTCTTATTGTAAAGTAGAGTTGCGTTACTTTAAATATAAAATATATTTTACACATCATAGGTTTCAAGACAGCCAACAAAAAGAATCTACAAGCAAAAACAAGGGGTTGGAATCAGAAAGTTTAATCTGTTCATCACCCTGTGACACAGA
>QXVZ01009920.1:0-13627 GCA_008931825.1 Phallusia fumigata | reverse complement strand
TCAACGGTTCTTATAGTAGTGGGCGTGGTCCTGGTGGCAGCCGTCATCATGTTGGGCGTGGTCGTCGCCGTTTACATCAATTGCAGAAGAAGCAATCGACGTCAAAAAAGGAGAAACACGAGAAACAATTTGCAACCAACACATAGCAGACAGAGTCAGCTACCTTTGGCTTGATGATTTTGTCTTTGCTGCTTTCTTATGTATGAGATATAGGTATTGCTTAATAAAGAATTTGTTGTTTTGCTTTTTTAGCACTGCGCAGGCGCTTCTGAAAATTGTTCTAGCGAGAATACTTAAGTACTGAAATTAGTCCAGGTTCGTACAGACGTGAGGACAGCCTGGACCAAGGGCGGGCACTTGTTTTGACTTGCGGGGAAGATTTTTTGCGGACATTTACGAACAATCTTTCCAACGGTTACATTTTTTTCCATCCCAAAAATCGCACTAAGGTTTAGGTAAATGGGCAAAAAAAATTTTTTTAGTGATACCTATTGTGATATTGTACTAATTTCTGATAACTCCTGGCGGTCCAGACAAAAACGGTTCGCGGACGGGCCTAAACAGTATTGCAAACCAATTACGAGGCACAAAAACGGACCAAAATGAATGACAAACCAAATTTTAAAATAGTTTTGCCAAAAATTTGGAAAAAAGATTTTTTTAGGTGACCAAGCCAACGCAATTCTGTACGGCCTGTGAATATCAAACCCTTGCAGAAAATAGAAAAGCTGTCTGGACATAGTTTTGTATTTTCCCTATAACCGGTGTATGCAAAGCAAAGAGTAACAACAAACTATGTCCCATATCTGCGCAAGTAAGACCGCCATCTTCAACGTGCCATTTTAGGTTAAAAATTGCGTTTTTTTGCGCAGGAAAGGGATACAGTTGCACGAAAANATACCTATTGTGATATTGTACTAATTTCTGATAACTCCTGGCGGTCCAGACAAAAACGGTTCGCGGACGGGCCTAAACAGTATTGCAAACCAATTACGAGGCACAAAAACGGACCAAAATGAATGACAAACCAAATTTTAAAATAGTTTTGCCAAAAATTTGGAAAAAAGATTTTTTTAGGTGACCAAGCCAACGCAATTCTGTACGGCCTGTGAATATCAAACCCTTGCAGAAAATAGAAAAGCTGTCTGGACATAGTTTTGTATTTTCCCTATAACCGGTGTATGCAAAGCAAAGAGTAACAACAAACTATGTCCCATATCTGCGCAAGTAAGACCGCCATCTTCAACGTGCCATTTTAGGTTAAAAATTGCGTTTTTTTGCGCAGGAAAGGGATACAGTTGCACGAAAACTTTCTTTTACCGAATTTAGGAAAACGCTGTTTTTGATTAAATGAAAAGCGTAAGACATTCCAAATATTCATTGCAACAAAGAACTGTTATACAGTTATTTATGGCCACAAGCCTCGTAAATAAACCTAAATTCTTGACAAAAAAAGACAAGAGGCATTAATATAAAACTATCTATCTACATATTGACAAGGCAGGGTAGAAACAGGATCAATGCCAAAAATCACTGCAGTTGTTTTGTCTGATTAAAGCAACCGATATATAACTGCTTGACAATGTTTGAATATTACGAAAATTTTGCCTACACACCACACCAGTCAGTTGGCCACGTTTTACGATCTGACAAGATTTCACATAATTTCTTTGAAACGTGTTAAACAGGATCCGAATATTTTTAAGCGCATGCAGGACACATATCAGCAACAAAGTGTTTTTGATAAGAGTTAACGCCGCTTTTAATGTCTATGTTGCTGGATTTTGAACAGTGGCAAAGGGATTGAGAAACTAAAAAATATGTAACCGCTGCACCGTGTTTAAGGAAATGCGGCGCCAGCTTTATTTTCGCACAAACTTTTGTCAAAATACTCCCCTACCATTTTCAGAAAAAATTATCCACGGTCAAAAAAAAATTACCAAAAAACATAACCCAACCACCAGGCATAGTTCAGGGTCTGAAACCCCAAAGCAAAGAAATAAAAGCTGCGAAATGTGCTGTAGACAACAAAACTGCAAACAAACAGTGCTGTGACGTCACCCGTGCTGACCGCGAAGGTGCGATGACGTCACCTGTTTTGGCGTGAAGGGTGCAGTGACGTCACCTGTGCTGACGTCGAAAGGCGATGACAAAACCGAGCATGAGGGCGAGCACGGTGATAAGGTACAAGTCCCATTCCTCGGGCAGTGACGCGGTGGCGTGGTGGAAAGTATTTGTGTGCCACCATTGCTGGGGAAAGGAAGATTTTGTGGTGTTTTAGGATTTTTCAAGGTGTTACGCAGGAATTTTTAAAAGCTGGTTCGTTTGTATACAACGCGTTAGAGCAATTGTTGTTAACCTATCCATATGTGGGTAATGACAGTGTAACAGGTGGGAAAGTGGTTGAACCAGCTAGCTGACAATAGCACTGTTTTATAGTGAGTATGACAGGACTAGTAAAATGGATAAATTAGCTTTTGGTAAATTGTTGAAAATTTGATCTAAACTGAAACAGGAAATGAAAAAAAATTTAGGCATGTGTGTCCGAACTTTCTTTGAAAGGGGACAATTTTAAGAAATAAACTGACGTCAAAACAGAGAACAAATGTATCCCCTTGGAAAGAGGTTCTAAAGTTATAGAATCAACGTTACCTGGTTCTGTATTGACTCTATGGCGTAGAGGAATCCGAGTTTGATAAGTGCCAGGGTGACTGGTGCAGCTGCATCTGGGCTGGCTTCAGCCGCCATGTCGTACTGTCGTTTAGCAAGGTGGATGTCCCTCTTCATGCCTAGCCCTTGCTCGTGCATGTAACCAAGGTTGAAGTAGGCCTGTGCGTTGCTGGATGAGTCGCTTGCTTCCCTGTGAAGAAGGAATGAGATTGAGCCGACTTGTTTAACCATTTTGCACTGTTTAGATCTGTGAAACTGTGTGCAGCGAGAGAACGAGGTGGGATTAGAACCCACAACCTTGCGAGCACACTGCGATTGTGCAAACCACTTGTTAACTTACCTTGTTTTTGAAGCAGCAATTTATAAACTGTGTGACTTTTACTTTGAGGGCTTGATAACAAAATGGTTTTTTTAACTATTAGGGGGTTGATAATAAAATGAAACTTTTTGTGTTTTTAGCCTGCAAAGTGTCGCTTAGCACAGGGCTTACAAAATAGTTAAACGTCATAATACGGTTGGAACGCAGAATATAAACCGCCAATAATGACGAAGTCATCTAAAGAAAATACTTGCACATAAACATAATTGGTTTGACTGTTGATGCTATGTTGTAAACTCAAAGTTATTCAACACAAAAACTGGGATTTGGAACATTAAATAGTCAAGCGGGCCGCATATATTCCGCGGGCAGCAGGTTCCCTACCCCTTCTGTGCTGGTTATGGCGTCGGTAACTTTTTTTCTGAAACCATATGTACCGCACGAAGCCTTGATTGGGTCGATGTCTGTTTTTGTTTATGTTTTATGAAGTTGCGACGATTTTTTGCTCTTACTTGTAATGGTTTGCGGCCACCTCGTAATCGACCTCTGTGCCCTTGCCGTAGTAGTGGTAATCCCCTAACTTGATACGAGCCACAACGTAGCCCTGCGAGGCGGCTCTGTCCCAGTGGATGAGCGCACGGGCGTAGGTTTGATTCAGCAGCGTCGCTTGGTCTGTTAAAAAAGAGGAGAGGTAAGGGTAAATTTTTTGACTGAAAAAAAATTGCAATACGTCCAACATATTTACGTGGGCATTTTTTTTGTCTTAAGGATTGACTGAATAAAATTTGCGAGTACAAATAAAGAAAATGTCTGACAATAAACTTTAAAATTAGGCATAAATTAGCTGTTACGATAGAGGCAAGTTACTATTAGGTGAAAAGTATATGTCATGTTCCACTGGCAGTTACACAAGCGGTTGCTTCGCCGACCTATCCACGTCGTCTTCCACACTGTACACACTTGAGAGCATATAAACAGGTAAACAAGTGGTTTTAACGCAAAGGCAATCCTGTAAAAGGGCTTGAAAATGTATGATGCGATAAATAACATGTAGGAGTTGACAAACCTGTAAAAATAGATTACCGTATAAGGCAGGGGTCGCCAATCCAACCGCCCTGCAGCCCCTTTACAATTGCCCACTTATGAAAAGCTAACTACAGGAGAATTTGATATCCGTTATTGGTTTCGTCAGCATTGCATAATCTGAACAAAACCCTAAATTTGCAAGTTTTAACAATGTTAGAAACAATAAAGGATGCGAAAATCTAAGTGGAAAATTAGTACGGCCCGTTGAGACCTTGCTGATCTATATCCTGCGACTTAGGAAAGGTTATCGACATTCTTTGTCAGATTAAAAAACACAGTGCCTGTCGGTATGGCAAGTTTACCACACATATTTGTTGCCATACCTTGATCAAGAATATAGGCCACATTGCTCTGTGCGACTTCATATCCAAGTTCCGCTAGAAGGAGGTAGAGAGACAGGGCAGAATTGATCTTCCCGGCTTTATACTGGGAATAGGCGGCATCTAGTTGACCCGCCCATCGCCCTCTTTCACACACGTTCTTATAAAGCTGCATGAAAACAACAAAGGAAAATAATATTCCACACAACAGCTGTCGGTTTGGGCTCTGTAAGTGGTAAAAATGTAATCATAAATTTTTGGAGCATGGACACGGCTGTCATTCAAATAGAAACACCTGTCAATCAAACACATATCTGTCAATCAAATACATGCCTGTAAATCAACAACACACCTGTCAATCAAACCCACACCTGTCAATCAAACGCAAACCTGTCAATCAAACGCACACCTGTCAGTCAAACACACACCTGTCAGTCAAACATACACCTGTCAATCAAGCACAAACCAAACTTTGACCTGTCAATCAAACGAAAAGCTGTCAATCAAACACTCACCTGTCAATCAAACTCAAACCTGTCAATCAAAACCACACCTGTCAATCAAACACAAACCTGTCAATCAAGCACTGACCTGTCAATCAAACACTGACCTGTCAATCTAACATTGACCTGTCAATCAATCACACCTGTCAATCAAACGCACACCAGTCAATCAAACTCACACCTGTCAATCAAACTCAAACCTGTCAATCAAACACACACCTGTCAATCAAACATTGACCTGTCAATCAAACACACACCTGTCAATCAAACTTTGACCTGTCAATCAAACACACACCTGTCAATCAAACACTGACCTGTCAATCAAACGCTGACCTGTCAATCAAACACTGACCTGTCAATCAAACGCTGACCTGTCAATCAAACACTGACCTGTCAATCAAACGCTGACCTGTCAATCAAACACTGACCTGTCAATCAAACGCTGACCTGTCAATCAAACACTGACCTGTCAATCAAACGCTGACCTGTCAATCAAACACTGACCTGTCAATCAAACGCTGACCTGTCAATCAAACACTGACCTGTCAATCAAACGCTGACCTGTCAATCAAACACTGACCTGTCAATCAAACGCTGACCTGTCAATCAAACACTGACCTGTCAATCAAACGCTGACCTGTCAATCAAACACTGACCTGTCAATCAAACGCTGACCTGTCAATCAAACACTGACCTGTCAATCAAACGCTGACCTGTCAATCAAACACTGACCTGTCAATCAAACGCTGACCTGTCAATCAAACACTGACCTGTCAATCAAACGCTGACCTGTCAATCAAACACTGACCTGTCAATCAAACGCTGACCTGTCAATCAAACTCACACCTGTCAATCAAACACATACCTGTCAATCAAACGCACACCTGTCAATCAAACTCACACCTGTCAATCAAACTCACACCTGTCAATCAAACGCACATCTGTCAATCAAACGTACACCTGTCAATCAAACGCACACCTGTCAATCAAACACACACCTGTCAGTCAAACATACACCTGTCAATCAAACACACACCTGTCAATCAAACACTGACCTGTCAATCAAACACTGACCTGTCAATCAAGACAAACCTGTCAATCAAACACTCAAATACACATCTGTCAATCAAATCCACACCTGTCAATCAAACATTGACCTGTCAATCAAACACTGACCTGTCAATCAAACTTTGACCTGTCAATCAAACACTTGTTATATTTTCACTTTGGGGAAAAAGTTTGGCAGGAAAAAGTTTGGCTTGGTAATGTTTGTTCTGTGTAATAAAGCATTTAGTACCATTTTTGATGCTTGAAAGCAATGCTTGGTAACGTTTTTAGTGGGTGAAAAAAAGCTTTGGAGCGTTTTTAATAGGTGAAAAAATGCTTCGTAATGGTTTTGGTGCGTGAAAAAAATGCTTTGTAACGTTTTTGGCGCAAAAGAACATCAAACATCGTTTGAAACATTTCCAATGTGTTGAAAAACGATTTAAAGACAGTTGGTAAGTAACTATCCTTAACTGCATTTCTCACCTCAACTGCAGTGCGACATGAGCGAACGACGCCGGTTCCGGTTGAGTGCATCTGCGCCAGGTAGTAGAGCGCCAGCAAGTGGCCGTTCTGTGCTGCGAGGTTAAAGAGACGAGACGCTTGCTTATAGTCCCTGTGAGATAACACGTGTGAGCAAGTTTGCAAATTATAAATAAAGATTTTGGGTTAAACAATGCCAAAACGATCCTACAAGCGAGTCTACAGTGGACATCGAATGCACAGAAGCCTCAAAAATATAAAACTCTGTACATCAGCGTTTTTTGACGCGACGTTTTTGGAAAAGTTTGTCGGACTTTCGACGCACCAGCGATAAGAATTTATTAAGGAACTTATTCTCAAAGTAGTCATTACTCATACGAAAGTGGGCACCAGCGCCCCACGGGTGAAGTTTGCTATTATTAGGTATGGCGCTGGAGAAGATATGGGCGAATGGGGGCGCTGAGCGACAATTGGGCAGTTAAAACGGAATACAAGGTAATCTTTGTCATTTAACTTCACAAACGACCAAGATATGTAGTTTGGTCAAATGTTTCATAATACTTCTTTTTGTTGCACGTTGAACTTTAGTGCTGATGAAATAAATTCGTTTTTGTCTATTGAAGGGGGCGTTTTCAAACCATCTAGCTTCTGAGGGAGCGTTATAAGAAAAACGGTCGAGAAACACATTTCTTTAGACAGACCGCCATGTAGAAGCACTAACCTTGAAACACCCTGTGCATTGAAATACATGTTGCCCAAATGAAGTTGACCCTCGGCCCATCCCTGGTCAGACGAGATTTGGAAATGCTTGAACGCTTTGTTGTAGTCAACCTTCACACCCTTGCCGTGCAAATACATCAAGCCAAGTCCTGCGTGGCCGATCGGGTTCCCCTGATAAAGAAATGTATTTGTAGTAACGATGAATCAATGTTACCCGAATATCGGTGACAAAGAATACAAAGAGTATTTATTGAGCAGTGAAAAATATTTTTGTATGTCGCAAGGTGGTCACGGACTCATAAAACCTTCACGGATTCATTTAAGTCCGCTAGTTGAGAACCATTGCTTCGTCACCTTACCGATGGAACATCACCTCAATATACATCATTGCCTCGGCCGCTTGTGTTTCCCTGATCAAGCAACTTTAGCGACTTTGCTCTACCCAGTGTAAAGTCACCAAATTTTAAAATATCGAAAAAATAACATTAAAAATGATCCAGTGGAACTACAATGAGGCAAGTAACTCGTCGGCGGTCTCATTATGAGCATCACGCTTTCAGACGTTGTTTTGCACGCCGAGGATAAAAATTAAACAAACAAACCAACAAAAAAATGTAATATTTTATGTACCTGATCCGCGGCAAGCTTGAAATATCTGATTGCCGATTCGTTGTTCTGCTTTACAGTTTCCGAACCTTCGGCGTAAATTTTGCCGAGATAACCCTGAGCGTTTGCGTTGCCACTCTTAGCGGCTCGTTCAAAGTACTCGAAAGCCCTCTGCCGGTTCTGTTCAAATCCCCGACCGCCCTGGTAGTTGAGCTGACCCAATGTCACCTAGAGAAAAGTTATGGATGTTAAAAAAACTTGAATTATTTTTGCTCTTACGGCAGTGGTTCTTAACCTAGCGGTAATTACCCAGGTGTCATAGGCGTCGAATGCCGGAGTGGTAGGGGTGGCGGCCACCCCACTGGAAATTTCTAGGGTGGAAGCCTGTATAAAAAGTCTATGCTGCCACCCTAGCAATTTCCTGGACTCATTGTTATAGGTCCGCTCGGTGCAAAGATAAAAAACTGAAGTCCTTTTCTCAGGGGTGCAAAACCTTTCCGCTATTACCGGTCGCATCACAGACTTTATTTCATTAACGGTCGCCAGTAAGTCGATCGTTTTTTATGAATTACGTGGTATAAACAAATGGGATTTATCTAATGATAACCCATTTACTCCTCGTGTCTAAATGTGTAATGAAATGCCAATTTTTCAATGACTTTCTTTTTTTTACATGCTCTTATTAATTCTCCGCCATTACATATATTTCAACATAAATGTCCACACCTGCTTTTTATAAAAACTACTTTCTGTAATTTATTTTTGCTTGCTTGCTTTGGCTACTTTCAGACATTTTCATAAGCGACAACGCCACTTTTCAATAAGCGCCACACCTACCTGTGCGGGGGCATCCCCTTTGTCAGCTAGAAACTGGTAATACTGCACGAGATCGTCGTCCACCCTTCCATAGCTGTTGCCCGGGTTTTCTTCCTCGTCCAGTAATCTGATGCGAGTCGACATGCTTCCTCCGGTCAACGAAACCCTAGCGGCGACTGCAAGAAAAGGAAAAGTTGTGCGAGGAGAAGGAAAAGACACGTGCTTTAGTTTTTTGAACCCCCCGGGTTGACAGTAAAACATGCAAGACAGTATTGTAGAAAACGTTTCGGCGTTTCTACGTTTACTAGTTTTAACTCAGCGGGCTTCATTGTGTCCGTGAAAGTTTTATTAACTTCACGACCACCTCGCGACATACAAAAATGTTTTTCTAACTCCACACTAAAATCACTTTTTTTCATAATGTAATGGGTTGTATATTTCTACTGCGAGTATTTAAACCCGTGAATATACCAAAATCGGGTTGAACCAAAGAAAATTTACATTCGATAAGTCATGTTTCGAACACAACATGTTTCGAACGGTTTTAATTACCTTTCCTGTTACCATTATTTTCACAGACTGGTGCCAAATAACTGGAAAACAGCTCATTACCCACAATATGTAAAGTCCTCAGGGAATATTAACGGCATATTTGGTGTAGTTCGGCATACGGAACGCACTGTGGCAAAATTTATGCATAAAACGCGAAAAAACAAAACAAACAGTTATGTCTACCTTTAGCAATTTCAGGGACGGTAAGTGAAAAATCTCATTTTAACGAGTATGGAAGTTCTCAACAAAACAAATGCTAGTTGGCAAGTACACAAGTTTCACAACTAAACAACCTGACTTACTTTCGTCTGCCACTTTTCTATAGAATGTCAGAGCCGCTTCGCAGTTCTTTGTGACACCGACGCCGGCCCAGTATCTGTATCCCAACATCATCCGGCCCATTGGATCGTCTCCCAATGCTGAGAACGTTAAATGAACCAGCGCCTTTGCCTGGCTTGAATTTGTTCCAATTCCAGTTGCGTACAGAAACGCCAAACCCTAAAAAAGATTTTTTTTGTTACGTTTAAAGGCATAAGGATAAACACAAGACAAGGGGAATATTTCGCTTTGTAAAAACCCGAAACATGTTTTTTTTTCAGGAAAACAATGATAATTTATGGAGAAATTGTCAAGTCTTCTAAAATGGGAATTTTAGGTAAGTTTCAAAGTCAACAAATAAAAAGAATGGAATGAAAGTGACGTGTTGAGCTAAAAATGAGGGTTTCAGGTTTAATGACACACTGCAAAATCGGGTGTATTTTTGTGTGACGGCAAAAAGTTTTTTCTCGAAGCTGACATGTCACTGTAACTAATGTGAAGCTTAATTTGTCTCAAATAAGCTTACTTTGCCTTGTAAAATAATGTTATTGGTCGTTTTTACGAATTACATCAAATGTGTTTGTGCAAAAATCACTCACTTCTGGATTGTGTGATAACTCGCACATGATCAACGACTGATTGTTTGGTAACGCTCGCAAACTTTCTATCAGCTTTACACTTATAAAGGAAGTCGGCAAACGCATAGGAAGAAGAAAATTGATTTTATAAGGATAAAGCGCCATTGATGCCAACAACAAAATATTAGGTTTGTAGCTAGCAATATTCCTGTGACATTTCAGAGTACAAAAAGCAGTGGAACACGAAAGTCGTATCTTTGGGGTGATTTTCGAATATAGCTCTTCAATTCATCCTGTTTCCATTTTTTATTCGACATTATTTTAAATTTACGATGTGTGCCTTTACGTTTTTCTGCGCCACAAAGTTAATGACAGGCATATTACAAGGTACACAATTTACAACATTAAAATGTTTTCATTGCTTTGGGGCCATAAAACAGTTTCAACGTTTTTATAAAAATAAACTTCTCTCTTTTCTACAGTAACGCCAACTGAAACAGATGCAAATATATGTCAAGTATTCAGAACAGTGTAGCCCACCCTTGCATTGACACTGCGCACGACAATTTTCTCTTGGTAACTGCAATGTTACTTTTTCGCTATCATATTTTTCAACAGGTGAAATAAATGCATTATAAGTAAGCCAGTTGTGTTCAAACTTTTTTGATCAGGTAAAGACCCCCGCAAAGTTTTAAACATAAAAGTAATACCCAAATTCATGTCCGCGTAACGATCCTATCAGCCTTATAGGATTTGTGTTGCGTCAGTACAATGTACTCCTGCCGGTAAGCAAAGTTTCATGGAAACTCGCTTTGACCCAAAAGCTAAATCCAAACTTTCGCGGGCCATGTAAAACACAATTTGAAAACAGTCGCGGGCGGCACTTTGGACACACTGAGTGCTTACCGCTTGTGCTTTCGGATTTCCATGTTCCGCGTGTTTTTCGAAAATCCGTTTCGACGCCTGGATGTCCATAGGCATGTAAACGCCGGATAGAAGACCGAAGGCAATCTCAACCTCGGCGTTAACGTGCCCCTGCGATGCTGCGTTTCTCAACGTTTGGAAACCCCTATGGTAAAATAAAAAAATCAGTATACTTTTGATGAGAGTTTTGGACAGCTCCGTGTTCAGTGTTCCAAAAAAATCAGTTTTAGGCTAATTAAAAATGTTTTTTGAAGATTAATTCAAAGCAAAACTGTCAGAGAGCTTGTATATAGTAAACACAATGTAACGCAGCATTTTACCAATCACTGTAGGTATCATTAGTGCCACTATATACAAGCTCTCTGGCACATGTGTTTTGATTTAAGTCCATGTCTTAAGGTTTTGAAGTTGTTATTTGAAAAACAAAGTGTTTTGAGTTTACATTTTCTAATCCTATAATTTGTAAGTTAATTGCAACAAATTACTAAACAGCTAATTGAAACCGCAAGCTTCGACCCAAAACCATAAAAGGTTTCTAATATTAATAAGAGAAGATTTCGCAAAGACCAGGTTGCAGTAACAAATCTCAAAAAAGGCATATTTTACTTTTTACCCAGAAACATCAAAGTGTATGATAAATTTTTAATGAACAAGCAGAAACTAGAACATTGCTCTATCAGCCTAAAAGCAAAACTGTTTTGAGATAACGCACAACACTGTGAGACTTACTCAATAATCATAGATCTGACGTTGGAAGAGTTTATTTTTTTCATTCCAGCATCATACAGGTCCTCCAGCTTCTTCCTTTTCTCAGCAGCTTCTTTTTCTTCTGGGCTCAGTTCCTTCTGTGGTGCCGGTGTTGGTGTTGGAGTTGAAATTGTAGTGAGAACTCTCTGCTAAAATCATAGGGACCATTCAACAGAACAAATGTTCGATCAAGACCTTTGTTATTACTGAAAGCATATGTTTACCTTTGAGGAGATGGTTTGGGATGTAAGTTGTTGTTGATCTGTTGAGACTTGACCTTGATTTCCACCTGCTATTTTCAATGAGTTTTGTTAAACTAAGCTGTTATTTTGGTCTGTGTCCTGCGTCCCCAAGGAAGACAAAGTTTAGGATAATTGTATATCAAACATGGCCATCTATATCACTCTTTGTTCACACCAAATTTGTTTTGTTACAACCCAGCTGTTCCCTGTTTCAATACAGCAACTGTCAAGTACCTGACAAAAATTCTGAACCATCAGAAACTTTTGTGGTGAGTGTATGCATAAAAACTNTCCTTTAACCTCTATGCAAATAATGTCTAAATCCTGATATAAACCCTATAGCCTTAGTCACACTAATCCAGGGGTGTCCGACCTTTTTTTAAACGAGGGCCAATTTCAATCAGGTGAAGACGCCCGCGGGCCAGGGGCTTTTTTTCGAAGTTTTGAACCACAAATTAAGTGCGCAAATACACGACTACAAAATGATCGTATCGGCCTTATGGGGTCTGGTATGCGTTAGTGCCATGTATTTTTCCCTACTGCCGGTAAATAAAGTTCCATGAAAAGCTTGAAGTCGCAAGTCGCTTTTTACCCAAAAGCTTAATCCAAACTTTAATGAACCATGTGTAACACAATTCGCGGGCCACATGAAATGCCGATGGTGTTTTTCAAAGCAGATTCAGTGATGTGGTACCAACATATTAATCCCTTATTGAAAATATTAACCAAATATTGAAAGACCCTCCCCCCAATGATTGTCTAGCAGTTCCAAGTAAACATCTGCGTTATCTGTGAAGCAGAGGTCTGCAACCAACCACTGCTGTGTGGGGCGCATCAATAACTCCCTTTGGGCTGTGTAATTTTGCTTTCAGGACTGTACAGCAAGGGTGAAAACACATTTTTGGGCCAGTAAGAGCAATCACTGAGGATATCAGTTTAAAATTTTGAACACCCAACAAGAAGCACTCTTATTTATGAGCATTTCAATTTTTCAACTTATTTGGCCTAATATTACTAAGGTATGTGGCCTGTGAACAGACAATCCTACTTTCAGGGATAAAGAGGTGTAACATGAGTGAACCAAACCGAAACTCAAAAAACACATTGTCAAGTACAATAAACTTCTTGGATAGCTAACACTGATATATGTTGGATGTTTTTTTTACATTTTAGGGGCCATAGGTCAATGATGGGTAAACTGGGGTAAAATGTTATCATCGTTAAAGGGGCTCAAGTGGGTAAACCCCACCCAAAGTCTCAAAATGGTTCTGTGTCATGTACTTAATTTTGGTAGCAGTCTTTAACATTAAACATTTTGGGGGTCAACCAATGGGTGAACAGGGGTAAAAAGTTGTTAGTGCACAACTGCAGATGCTCATCTATTACATGTGCAAATTTAATGACTCTTGTACGAAATGTGAAAGGGAAACCTATTAATATGTAACTGTAGAACCTACTGTTACAAATAAAGAAGGGAAAAAATTTATTGGAAGCAAAAGAAATACGGCTTACAAAGTCTGACACCAGGCATGCCACCCTTTGTTCATGGTCCCAATTTGTTAGCAAAACAGGACTACTATTTTCTTAATTTAAGTAAAAATGGAAGTAGATCATGTTTACCTTCAGGCTCAATCTGCTTTATATCAGGTTGGTTGTTAGTGTCTTCATCAATTTTAAAATGTGCAACTGCTTCTGCGCT
>QXVZ01009918.1:0-11108 GCA_008931825.1 Phallusia fumigata | reverse complement strand
ACTGAATTGTCAACATTCGTTTAGCCCCAAAGAAGTCTCTTGCGCTCATGCTGCTAAGCATCGGGTTACTACAGTTTCGGACCGAACACCTCTAGCGGTAGAGAGCAAGAAATTTGTATGTCACTGTGTTTTGTTGTTTCGTAGACACACCTTATGAGCGCAATTATATGTGATATTTTTTAGTATTTTACACAATTGTGCCTTTGCTAATATAACGATGTAATGCTGAGCTGATGTTTTTGTAAATCTTGTTTCTTCACTTTTGAGGTGATAAAAACAGTGAGAATTTTACTACATTAACGATAGCTTTGTATTACGTGTTTGCTTCTATTCTTTGACCAGGATAAACTCACGTGGCGCCTTTTTCAGTTTGTAAATGGCATCTTCGGTGGTTAAAATGCCACTAAATGAGCAAACACATTCCTTTCTTATTAACATCCCATGACTATAATTGAAAACAAATTACATAATGTAAAATGACAAATAATATTAATAGATGAACGGTAATACATGGTTTCCACTGAAAATTTGTACCAATTTGCAAGTTGCCTTGGTAGAGAAAAAATAAAACAAGAACCAATTTCCATTACTTTTAAAAATAACATACGCTCCACGTTGGTTATAGGGAATTAACGGAAAAAATCTTTTACCCACGAAATACCCCATAAATTTAAACATTATAGATCTAGATCCCGAATTACAAAAATGGTGCATGGTTTTAGACAGTTTCGACTGAAAGTGATAGGGCTGCATATCTGTCAATATTTTTAGGCGTGGTTTACCACAAAGGTGATTTTAACTTTGCCCCTTTTGAGTGTTTCCAAAAAAACCTGGTGGCCTTGAAACGAAAATACAACAGACCACCTCTGTGTACATTTTACGGCGAGCTCATCCATCCTAATTTGGTTTTGTGGATTCCTGGTATTTTTATCGATCCCTTTCTGGCCCGAAAACGTTGCTTGGACCCTTCTTACATCACCCGCATTTTTTGCATGTGTAAGCGGTTTTAAATTACATTGCGATGAGGTCAATAACCGAAGGTTTGTAGTAAATCTAGTTTCGTGATTGCACGTAAAAACTTGATTTTGCAATTTTAACCCCAAATTACGCCATAAACTGTAATTATGATGATTAAATGAACGTGCTCGTACCTCGTCAAGTGTCAAGTGATTCACGCCTAAATCACAAAGTGGCGTGCAACCGGTAATTTGCAAGAACGCTTGAGACGCGCGGCACGAAATCAACATGCTTTCGGGCAAAACTTTGTGGTTTATTAAGTGGCAAAACAATGCGGGCTACGGTAAAAGTGCGGCAAACCTGTTTTTACGTGACTTGATAAGCTACGGCAGGTGTAGTTTGCACTGTAATTACGTGAGGCATCGGTGTTTTTGCCGAGAATGACTTTAAGTTAACAAAACAGAATTCTAAAACTAAACGTACACTTTTGTATAGGTATTGCTATTTACTACATTTAGTTGGGACTTTTTCTGCAAACATCTTTCTAGTAATCATTTCCTTTTATAAATACCCATTCAACAACCATTCCATTTAACAACTATGTTCAAGTTTAATTTGTGCAATCACAATAACCAGGCCGAAACGTACACCCACTAAATACATTTTTCTTTATATTTAGATAAACTTAATACATTTGTAACACTATGACACAGACATGTTGAACGACATGGACCAATACCATGTTATGTGACACAAACACTAATCAACCTAAAAACTAAGGAAAAGTAGCATATTCGCATTTTAATCTGGAAATTCAACAACGATTTTTGCACCAAATTGAATAACTATTGAAAACAATTTGTTTTACATTTTTTGTGTATTTTGTCAATAAAGAATACAAGGAACGTCGAGCAAACGAGACAATTAATTCTTCCTCCGAAGTTTCAACCTTATGTCCGCACAGCGTCACCCAGACCTAACACTGATTTGTAACTTCCCATCCCGTATTTACCATCTGGAAAAAAGAACCTCACATTTACTTTTCATGTTTTGTTTTTTGCTTTCTCAAGCAAATTCGCAACTCACACAAGGTCGGCTTGGGTCGGTTAAGTGGCCAAAAACGAAATCCCTCACGAGCTCTGTCGTTAAACTCGTTTCTGTACTTTTTCATGTTCGGAATGGAAGTCGATCTTTTGGGACGAGTTTTCTGGTAGCTATAAAGATTTTGTGTTAAACGAGTAATTTGTCATACTAATTCAACCACACAAAACTTTTTTACGATGTTTGTTGTGTTGGAGTTACTCTATTTTTCCGCTTTTGAACACACATCAAAATATAACTCTTCGTTCATGTGTTTGTGAAAACCCTAATGGTATGCATGGTATACCCTAATTGAACGTAAACTGTATTTAGGTGTTCATACTTTCCAGGTGATGCGTCCCCGAAACCTTCGCGCAGTTGATCGTCAAATGCTTCCCCTTGTAACGGCATCACGCTACCATCTGGATTCATTCGGTAACGGGTCGCCTCGGGAGGTAGTTCTGCACATGTCATGCACGAATGCTAATTGCCGATCAATTTAGCCCATTGCAACAAACAAACGCAGTTTTGTTTAGCTATTTTGCATATGGTTGTGAAGTTTTGTTGCAGATTATCTACTATTCTAATAGAATGACTAGAAAACTTACGTTTTGTTACTGCGATCGCTTCGGGCATTTTCAAAACGAAATTCGTTGCTTGATGTTTCATTTTTGACCAGTGGTCTGTCCTGCTCTGGCTCATTGATACCGGGTCACATTTGCCCCATTTTGTAGATCTGCCAACATTTATGCAAAAATACCTTTTCATACAGCAGGCGCAATAAAACAGGTTATGTGAAAAAATAATTTTAGGGTGTGTGCACCATCAAAGATTATCATGTACACCAGTCAGGTTTCTCAAGTTTTACAAAGCGATGTGATGACACCAGTGACGAAAACTCTAACAAACCATGGCCTTTCATGCTACGTTTCATCTCAGACACATGCCTAACTACGTTTTGTTAAAATAATGTACGAACTCATTTGTTGCTAAATCTCTTTTTTTAAAACAAGTACTCACGTTCTTGCACCGCTGATATGGGTGGAAGTTGGTGCGGACATGATTTTAATATTTTTCTTATAACTCCAAAAGACAGTGCAGTCTCGGCAAACTTTTGCTAGCTACCAAGTGTCACTGCAGCTTAGAACGGGCAGTCAAAACTGATGCCCTTAGTCGGCAAAGTGCTATAAGCTGATACCAGCAACAAACAGTTACACGTTGGCGGAAAGGCGAGACGTACCCCGAAAGTGACCTCGCCAAACGGCTGTGATTATTTTCAAGTATTCGCAACAATGGGCGACATCGATGATAACACTCAACGCGGAGAGGTCGACACGCGCTCGTATTGTTTCTGCACAATGCGCCGCAGCTCGTCCCACCCAATACCCGACCCAAAACACGAAGCTATTTATATGCCTTGCAGAGTTGACTTGTGCGCTGTCGGATGATTTACCCAGTTCGGTAAAGGGCTTAAGACAACAATTGGAAACTGGCACTCGTTTCGAAGAAGTTACTGTATTTTAAATTGGAACCGGCGCGTACAAAATCTTGATAACAAAGATATATCTGTGTCACCACAATAAGCAATAAAAATAGAGCGCAACTTGACAGGCTGCGCCTATTGTCAGTTGTTGGCGAGAAACTTTAAGCACCGCCCTATTTATCAAAGACCTTTGCTAGAGCTGAAGCTTGGCCAGAAATTTGTTGGGCATGAATTATGCAGAAAACCGCGAGAGGTGATAAGCAAACGTTGCTTGAGTGATAATTGAAAACGGTTTTCCGCTTCCTTCGGAAATGAGACTAGCCTTCTACGGAAGATAACGTATAAAACAAAAATTTACCCGTATGGTCGGAGGAAATACCATATGTCAATCAATCAATGCTTTAAATTTTTGGATTTCGAACAAATTTTCTTTGGCGGTTGCAGTCAGCTTTCATAATGTGACAAATGAGGTGCTACGGTAAATGGCATTGATATCCGTACAGTTTGGCGACGAGCGCGCACGAGCTCGCCGAGTCTCTTTGTACAAGAAATAAATCGTGTGCGACGCTCATAAAAGAGAACGCGTGCAGTGTCAGGCCTCCGGAAGCTCAGNTACAGTTTGGCGACGAGGCGCGCACGAGCTCGCCGAGTCTCTTTGTACAAGAAATAAATCATGTGCGACGCTCATAAAAGAGAGAGCGTGCAGTGTCAGGCCTCCGGAAGCTCAGTGCCATTCTCAGCACTAGGTGCCACCTTGCTTGTCGCTTTGTTGTTGGTGCTGCCGGAATTAGAAGCCTCGCCCGACTTCTTTTTCAATCCCATTTTGAACTTGCTCTGCGCCGTCACCAACGCCTTAACTGTTTCGATGTTAGGATTTGGAATGACATCGTCCTCTTCCTCGTCTTCTTCTTTCGATGCTGTGGCTATAATGATGAGGCGATAGAGTTGGAGGATCACCACGAGACAATTCTTGCACGTGAAGAAGACAATCATTTGGTGAACGACGCGTTTTCCTACCATGATATAGAGTCTCATGGCAAGAAAGGGTCCGTCCTGTAAGATGAGCGTAGACATGATCCCCCAGACCTCTGTATTGGTGAAAAACTTGGCAAAGGCACCTGCAGGTTACAAAGTACTTAATATCATAGTGTATGAGGTTTGACAACAATTTGTTGATGAAGTTTTAAAAATTATCTCCATCATATAATTTTTTTGACTATTTTTGACTAAGACAAAATTAGAAGCAAGAGCATCATCTGCGCAGATTTATGCTGACTGTAGCTGGCTAACTTGCTGATGTTATTGCGTTACAAAAAAAAATCGGTGCTTGCCGATTATGTATACAATAGCTTGCTTTACCAATCTAAAAATTTTACATCGTCTTGATAAGAGCAGGAACAAGCTCCTTAAAAATAATTCTTGCGAAAATCTCCATTTATCTTACCCTTTTCTTTGCCGCCCTCTTCTACCACAACAACTGGAGATTGGACACGACTCGACGAAGATCCTTCTCCTTCGTAGATACCGACCGCTCGCGACTTTCTGGCTTGCGCGGCGGTTAACACAAGTGTAAATTGTAACGTGCTCCACGACCAGAATGCCATAATACAGATGATTACAACTTTGTCGCAACGCACAGCTGTTTCCTGCGAAACATTGAGGAGTCAGTGGCGGTGAAGCAAGACGTGAAATTACTCATTTAATTAAAACTTTCGAATTCGTCACATATTTATGTGCACTTTTTCTGCAAAACGATAAACAGGGAAGACGCTGTTTAAATATAAAACTCTGCGAGTACAGCCTCAGAAGTCAACAGCGCTTAATAAAAAAAACATTCAAAACTTTCCGCCAGTAACGGCAAAAAAGTGCTTGTTAATACAATACTTTACAAACTTATTGGAGATTTAAGGTCAGGGACATGATAGATTATTAGCCTCAGAAAACATGTGTAAAAATGGGCGGTTTGTATTTTAACATTTGTGTTGGAAAATTGGGGAAACCCAAAAAACACCATAATCAGTAAGTTCCATCCCGTGTTAAGATAATCACCGCGACTTGTTGCACCGCGCTGGTAGATGATTAACGCAATGGATCATGTTCGTCATCGGAGCCAAAATCATGTCTGGTATCAATAATTCATTCCTCAGCGAGATCAACTTGACGCATGGCATTTTCACGGCAGAAAACACTGGGGCTTTTTTGCGTCACAACGGGACACCGCAATTAGACATTAGACCGTAATCTACTTCAGACGTTTGACAATGCAGGAAGGGTTTAAATTTCGCATGCGTCACTTGTGAGAATGTAGCTGATGATTGGATGCAAGTATTGGACAGATAAAGAGAAACTTCCAGGAATAATTATTATTGAATTAAAATGGCTTGTACGTATTCTTTGTTTGACATTACTTGTCGATTTTGAGACGTACTTCCAGGCGATAACATTCGCATATGTTAGCATTATTTGCGGTCACGACTTACCGTAAACATTTAGTCTGATTTGAAAAGTTAAGTGGAAGGGAAAAAGAAAGTAAAACAGCGCATTGTAGAAAACTAATTTTTGCAAACAAACTAAAATCTCCAAAACACACATGACCGGGAAATATTAACTTATCGAACCCTACACATGCAGCTGTTACGTAAAATGAAAAGCAGAGAAACTTTCCCACCTTAATTGTTTCTGTCACAAACTCTAGAATATCAGCTCCGACACCAATAAAAACGAGAAGAAGCTGAGAAAGTTCGTCCCGGGAAATCCCTTCACCAGTGGGGAGAAGCCACCTCCCGATAATTAAGATGAAGAGTAATAACTGATGCAGAACCAGAACCCACGTGGTGCGGTCAAAAATGTTCACCCCGCTTAACTTTAAAAAGCAAACATGCGTTACTCTCTGCCTTTAACGTCATACCTCACCATAATCCTATTTCGGAAATCTTGCCATACTAAGGTGGTCAGAACTTAAAAAGGTAACAACAAATTTATATAGCAGGAGAATGTCCGTGGACAAAGCATTACTGTACAAAATATAACATTTTATTCCCGAGAATTTCATAATTACGTATTCTAACACGATGTTGCGGAGTGTATCAAAAATAACATCAAACAATCACGTCTGGTGGTTAGCGGATTTAAGTCGCGTTTCGACAGGTGAGATCATACCAGATTATCGAGTGCTTGTTTTGCTCCCTCTATCGTATTTACTACGTCACCGCCAATTCCGTCCAAAACCGCTGCAGTTGTGTACTCGGTGTCAACGGCGGAAACTGCTTCGGTCACCGTTTCAGCTGTGGTCACTAACTAAAAGATCAAACAGAGATGTTTTAAAGCTAAACCTTAAAATGAGAATCACCCAAAAATAAAAAAATTTAAAAATTAGAAGCAACATTAGACACAGACCACAAGCCCCTTTATCTGGATGTTTACAAAGACGAATGACTGTTTGTCCCATTATTACTTTAAGCGCTTTGCTTCTTCATTTTTCTTCCATTGTCACAGTTTCCTTATTTTTGCAGTTTGTATTTAATTTTGCCAAATTTTTTTTTCAGGACCATAGCAGAACTGTTGAAACAACCACTCAACATTTATTTCTAATGCGGCACATTTTACGAAAGTCAGGTATGGGTTTTAATAGTGTTACCCGTTTAAACAGCTGGATTTGTCATTCTATTTTACGACTGTTTTTTATGATCTACAATTTTAAATTATTTTTTAATTGCAATGGAAATGTTTAGCAAATTATTTACGTACCGAGCCGTTTTTTCGAAGCTCCTCAAGAACAAGCAGATAGTCGCGTTCCACTTGGCAGGCCTCTTTCAGCTGAGTCTGGTTTGCGATAAGTATGTTGACGTCGGCATAGGGCATGCTTTGAAACGTTGCGCGACATCCAGGAGACGACTGTTGTGAAGTGGCACAAATATTTGTAGTATTCTGTCAGGTTTATAGTAAATTCAGAGTTATTAACATGTACTTACCAAGTTTCCCCAGTACAAATCATTGCAGTAATGATAGCCCTGTCGGATGTCCAGGTTTTTTAGCTCCAGAAACCATATTGAAGGCACGACGCCGCACAAGTAGAGGAACACGCATGGGCTGATCCTGAATGAAAACAAAGGTTTGTGATTGCCTTAAACATAATGGCCTCACTACAAAACGCGGATTGTCCCTTTAAATTGTTTTTTTCGAACGTGGTGGCATTTCACAAACTTTTTTGGGCAGTAGCGGTTTACGGATCACAACCGACCAACGTACCACTTATATTCCTCTCCACCGCGAATGCCGACCGTAAAGAGCGCCTCCAACATGAGCACAGCAACTGGTATAAGAAGTAACCAAAGAGCAACCTGATTCCACTCAGTCTGTGCGCGCCATATTCCGATCAACCCGTGGGCGGCAAAAAGAGCTCGAACCACTAGAGCTGCAAGTCATAACACAGCGTTAATACGCTTTTGATGCAAACAAACTGTCGGCGGATAAGTGGACTGCGGTGTGGTGGAAAGGCAAGATCCATCTAGATAGTTCTAACGCACTTAATCGCATGTTGTTTAACAAACTTAGAATTTAAATGCCAACTTCACAAGTGCATCCACTGCGTTACAGATTTTACATTTTGGTGCAAGCGAACAGTTGTGTATATCTGCTTTAAGAATATTTCTTTTCTTTGTCTTAAAATTGATGTCATTACAGCTGTCAAACACAAAAAATCTTTTATCAGATTTTAGTGTATGGCACGATTCAACGGCAGAGACTAAAGTGTTTGTTAAATGGAAAAGGTACTTGAATAGTTTTTTTCTTTTGTACAAATTACTTCTAACTTGTTTTTGAGCTTTTATTCAAACGAAAACAGGCGTCCTGTTGTAGAAACAACAGGTGTTATGTTATAGCTGTATCAGAAATAAACACTTTCTTCCGCTTAATCCTAAAAAAGTTTTTATCTTAGGTCCTTAAACCCACCTAAAATAATGTCTTTCATCCTTTTTGTACAGTTACAATCTTTCTTCTTCTTCGGGTAGCCTTTTTGAAACGATTTGGAATTATTGTTAGTTGATTTTGATGATGTTGCCAACTGAACTTTTCCGCACGTTGGACAATACCACTTTCCAGCAGGTTTCAAATTTTCCGGATCAGAGCTTTCCCTAAAGATAAATCCAGTACGTTAACATTGAGCATAGACCTGTTACGTGTAGAAGACAATCCTGCGTCCAAGGACAATTTCTTACCCAGTGGTCATGATGGCAGCTTTCTGGTCGATTATAACGGACGCAAAGTAGTTTGTAAGCAACAAATGCACGTTAATTGAAGTTCAAAACGGTCTGTGACCGACTTAGTGCAAATTGACATCGCTATCGCTTTGACTTGAGTTTATAAGCAAATCTATATTGCTTCGGGCAAGTTTTAAGCGTTTTAATTTCGCTTGCAAAACATGAAGTCATCCGCTTTTAAGTTGTTTTATTGCGTGTGAGAAATATGTAATTTGAGTTGATTGGTTGAGAAACACTGAAAGTAGACGTCTTGTTTTGGCAAGCAATTCACTGGAAATGTAGCGAATTACTGAGTCATTGGAAAAGTGTGGTGCTTTCTATTTTTTACAAAACGCGCTTCTTAGCTTTGGGCAAGAAGGGTGACCGAATTTAAAACAGAGCGGAACGTGGTCGGTTCCAAAAATAGTTAATCCAAAAACAACTTACTAACTTTTATTAACCCACGTATTAAAACTGGTTTAGCAAAAGCACTTACGCCATTTTTTTATGAATGAAATTGGACACCGAAAGCAGTACAATGAGTATGAAAAAAATAACCGATATTTACTTGTAAATTACCGGGTGTGGAGAAACGACCTAAAAGTTTAAGAACTTAAAATTAAACGAAGCTTTAGCGGGAATTGATACCTGCTTTTGGTTAAGTGCATTTAGATCGTTAGATTGGGTAGTCGCTCGTTTTTTCGCGGGGTTCGAACCCAGGACGCTTGCAAATACGAATTTTGACAAGGGTTTTTCATGTTGTCTTTAATGGGTCGAGCGCCTTTGACCAATCGACCAAGTATTGGCTTATACCCGTTGCAATCTTTCGATAGCTCAAAGGCGCCATCATCTGAAATAAATCTTATCTCAAAATTGTCATCATGTTTCTGCAATAAACGAAAGACTTTCATTGTGTTGCGGCACGTTTATTTATTTGTAGGTTTGTCGAAAAACTTGAATTTTGAGTTTTATGTCTGAAAAAAACGCCATAATTTTATGTTTTAACTAACAGCATAGCGTTTACTTTACCGGAAAAGATTTATTGCCGCTAAATGCATATATTTGATAATAAACAACAACTTAAATAGGATTTCGTTTGAAAAAAAAATTGATCAAGTCTTTTTTTAAGAATGTTAATAAAATTTTAATTATCGTCGCCTGCAGTATTTACAAGTTTAAATCTAGCTTTTGCTCAGGTCGGGTTGGACACGTTAACTAGTCATCTTATGTTTAACGGTCATTCGTTTATGTAACATTAGAATAAGGTCGCGCTTACTCGCTCCATAAACCCACTTACGTTGAGAGTAATCAACAGTCGGAGCCACGTGTACAGTAAACGAATTGTGCAATCAGGGTAAAACCAAAAGTGGACGTTTGGTGGGCCGGGCATTAAAAATTCACCTCAATGAAAAATTAACAACCAGGCACCTTCAGCGGTGACCAGCGAGCCCGTAATTACAGACAACAAGTCGAAAAAGAAAAGAAAAGATGGAGCAAACAAGCAATCCATCTGGATTGACACGCGTATTCCGTACATACAAGCAATTTCCGAGGTAAGCTTGGCATTACGACAGATGCTATGGGACGGGTTTTTCTAATTAAGCAAAGTGCCCAAAACAAATAATAACGGACACCCTTTTACGGTTGTGCTGAGATCAGTCAAACGCAATATATGCAATATAGTCAACCTTGAAAGAATTTTTGAAAATTTTGTTCCTGGCGCTATACAACACAATAGATCAGTTTGTCTCTGATGCCCAAAATTAATAAGAAACAAATTGAAAAAATAAGACAAACGGGCGTCGGTGAAAAACTGCTTGTTTGTTTTTTAGTTAGTAAACCATATAAATGAAATGTCATCAGTTTACGCACCTAATCTTAGCTTTGTGTTTTCTGGGGCGGTGTGCACAATATTTACAAAAAATGCGTTCATAAAATTTGGGGCAAACCCAAAACGCTTAAAGTGGGTTACCTAACTGACTTACAAACTTCTAAAAATGACCTACACCTATTGTATTAATATGGTCAAGGCCAGGCTGACCAATAAGCAAAACAAACACAGATTAAGAGATTTAAGATGCACCACAACGTTTATTTCAGGTTGAGTTTGGTGCGGTTAGAGATTTATCGAAACCTTGCATTGAAAAAATTTGCAACAAGAACAATGAAACTTAGCGAGCGCAGATCTTCGCCAAGAGTGATATGAAGTTAAATTCCTGGACATATACAACCACATGGAAAAATTGGCATGCAGCTTTTAAAACAGAAATATTTCTGATTTAAAATATTAATTTTTTTGGTATATGAGGGACTAAAATTTCATAGTGCTCAAAGCCTTTATGAGTGTTCTG
>QXVZ01009915.1:0-14903 GCA_008931825.1 Phallusia fumigata | reverse complement strand
TTTTTGGAATTTCCATTACTTTCAGAATCGCGCCATTAGCACGCGTAGATATTTTGGTGCGCACATTTTCCAGGAACCAGTCTGCTAGTTTGGCCCGCTAGGTGGGGCCACAGCACGAAATTCTTCTGGTAGCTGTTTTTACCGAACAACTGAAAAAAGTAACGGATGCTGAATAACGATAAGGTTTGCGGAATGAAATTGGGGCCGTTTAGTGGGTTTGTTTCAACATAACTGTTTTAACGGTCGATCATAAAACAAAATTTACGATATGTGTACATCCGTATATATCGTTCCAAATAGCAGTCGCCGAGAGTTAAACCAGTGTCCCGGATTGCGGATGTAGTTTATTTAATCGTGTTTACTGTGTTGCCTCTGTCGCTTGTCACTTTGCTGGATGTGTCAATTACACGCCGGGCGGAAATTTCGCCCTTCAAACGACGCCGTCTCCGGCAGCCCCGATCCCGTCCCCCTTTTTCCCCCGCACGCTCCCAGACCAATTAATTACTCCATTATTCCTGGACTCCGACTGCACTCCACAGTAATCGCCGCTTACGAACGCCGGCTCTATTGTGAAGCGAGCTTCCGCCGCGACGATAAAGCGATTTGCATTTCTCCCCCCTTCTGAATTATGCAGGAAACGCCAGCGGTCGACCCCCTTTTTTGCGACAGCGCTGACTCTCGAACCTCACGTGACCGGAAGCGTGACGCCATCTATTGTTCTCTAACCGTTTTGTGCTCATATTGGTGAAGTGAAAGTTGAGGCGATTGTTTTGGTTGGCGGAGGTTGGTGAATGCAGCTGCTAGAAACAAAGCGAGAGATTGAGTTTATTTAAGTACCTTTGCGCTGTTGGAAGGTTGGCACAGACCAAGGTGTACCAGCATACGCGGAGGGTTGACACGTACAACAGACAACCGTATTAGAACAGAAATTATCAATCAGTTTTCAGACCATGAAGAGCAATTTTAAAGGTGTTAGCAGTCATTACTAGGTAACGTTGAGCACCATCATATATGCGTGCAACGGGATATGCACGACCTGTTTCCTTGTGACAGTCAGATAGTGACGTAGAGCGGTATGTCAGCCCCTATGTATGTAGACAACATGTTTACGAAGAATCCCGTGGAAAATATCGACTCATTTTGTCTCCGATATTTTGTCCGGGGCCGGTATTGTTTGCCATCATGTTGACACAGAAAAAAACGTTTAGTAGATTTTTGTGTTCTGTGTAACATGCAGTTTGCCTTTAAACACCAGCGTCTTTGGTAAATCCTAAATGTTGTAGCGTGTTGGTAGAAGTAAAGTTTCATGTGTTATTGGATCAAGCGTTGTATTTTCAATTGACTTGTTTCACTGCAAAGCATATACTGACGAAAACCTGTAATCGATTTCAATCGTAAACATGGCAGGGTCCCAAAGACCGCTATCAATTGTGATTGCTGGTCTCTGTCCTCGGGTAATTATATTTTGCCATGAAGCATGTATATTACTCATATGTGCCCAGAGACCTCTTCTGACCTTGTAGCAGGCAGTATTAAAATCAAAGGGAACTGGGAATTATGTCTGCGACCGGATTTATCGATCTCTGGTGCACGGGCACCCGCTGATCTGCTCGCCACAGTCACCACCTGCTGTCAAGGCGGAAGCATCGCCTCGCGTTCTCACCCTAATTAATAAGCGCTGACTGGGAGGCGAGGTCCGCACCCAGGCAGGCAATTTTCATCGGAAGATGGCCAATTTACTCAAGTGGACACTTCATGCGGTCAGCAGTTAGCGCGAGTTAAGATGATTGATCACGCTGGTTGCTTGTTTGGTAGGGCACAACACGTAGCTGTCCTATATTCTCATCTAACTGGTCGAGCCAGGACATACATTGTGCTGATATCAAGATTAGGTCGAGTCATCTGTGTTAACTGTAACAAGGCATTATTGTAGCAGCGACATGTGTNCAGTGTCCCGGATTGCGGATGTAGTTTATTTAATCGTGTTTACTGTGTTGCCTCTGTCGCTTGTCACTTTGCTGGATGTGTCAATTACACGCCGGGCGGAAATTTCGCCCTTCAAACGACGCCGTCTCCGGCAGCCCCGATCCCGTCCCCCTTTTTCCCCCGCACGCTCCCAGACCAATTAATTACTCCATTATTCCTGGACTCCGACTGCACTCCACAGTAATCGCCGCTTACGAACGCCGGCTCTATTGTGAAGCGAGCTTCCGCCGCGACGATAAAGCGATTTGCATTTCTCCCCCCTTCTGAATTATGCAGGAAACGCCAGCGGTCGACCCCCTTTTTTGCGACAGCGCTGACTCTCGAACCTCACGTGACCGGAAGCGTGACGCCATCTATTGTTCTCTAACCGTTTTGTGCTCATATTGGTGAAGTGAAAGTTGAGGCGATTGTTTTGGTTGGCGGAGGTTGGTGAATGCAGCTGCTAGAAACAAAGCGAGAGATTGAGTTTATTTAAGTACCTTTGCGCTGTTGGAAGGTTGGCACAGACCAAGGTGTACCAGCATACGCGGAGGGTTGACACGTACAACAGACAACCGTATTAGAACAGAAATTATCAATCAGTTTTCAGACCATGAAGAGCAATTTTAAAGGTGTTAGCAGTCATTACTAGGTAACGTTGAGCACCATCATATATGCGTGCAACGGGATATGCACGACCTGTTTCCTTGTGACAGTCAGATAGTGACGTAGAGCGGTATGTCAGCCCCTATGTATGTAGACAACATGTTTACGAAGAATCCCGTGGAAAATATCGACTCATTTTGTCTCCGATATTTTGTCCGGGGCCGGTATTGTTTGCCATCATGTTGACACAGAAAAAAACGTTTAGTAGATTTTTGTGTTCTGTGTAACATGCAGTTTGCCTTTAAACACCAGCGTCTTTGGTAGATCCTAAATGTTGTAGCGTGTTGGTAGAAGTAAAGTTGCATGTGTTATTGGATCAAGCGTTGTATTTTCAATTGACTTGTTTCACTGCAAAGCATATACTGACGAAAACCTGTAATCGATTTCAATCGTAAACATGGCAGGGTCCCAAAGACCGCTATCAATTGTGATTGCTGGTCTCTGTCCTCGGGTAATTATATTTTGCCATGAAGCATGTATATTACTCATATACCTGTTGACTTGTTGCAACAAAAAAGCAGTGTGCCCAGAGACCTCTTGTGACCTTGTAGCAGGCAGTATTAAAATCAAAGGGAACTGGGAATTATGTCTGCGACCGGATTTATCGATCTCTGGTGCACGGGCACCCGCTGATCTGCTCGCCACAGTCACCACCTGCTGTCAAGGCGGAAGCATCGCCTCGCGTTCTCACCCTAATTAATAAGCGCTGACTGGGAGGCGAGGTCCGCACCCAGGCAGGCAATTTTCATCGGAAGATGGCCAATTTACTCAAGTGGACACTTCATGCGGTCAGCAGTTAGCGCGAGTTAAGATGATTGATCACGCTGGTTGCTTGTTTGGTAGGGCACAACACGTAGCTGTCCTATATTCTCATCTAACTGGTCGAGCCAGGACATACATTGTGCTGATATCAAGATTAGGTCGAGTCATCTGTGTTAACTGTAACAAGGCATTATTGTAGCAGCGACATGTGTGTCTGGGAGAGTAAGGTTTTAAAGTTGTTTGAGTGATGTTTGTCGTTGGCTGCATGTGGCGCACGGTTCAATGCCCGCGCGAATAAAGGCGGCCGAACCTTTTGCAAATACATGGTGGGGCGATGTTGTAAGTTTTCTCACCGTCGTATTGTCGAGATGCGAACGTGCCGCCCACGTAAACCGCCATTTCCCTCCTGCTGCCAGTGCGTCAGGGTTCTTGCATCGCGTTGTTTGTATACTCAGCGGCGTAGGTGGTGCTTCCCAAGGCAGCTGCCTGCCATAAGCCTCCAACTCTGTGGTAGGCGTCAATTCTGTCGGTTTGCGTGATTTGTTTGTGCATCGCAATTAAAAACAAACCACCCGCAGCGAGACGATCAGCTTGGAAGTGTATGTTTGCTCTAGTGTACCCTGTAGTGTAGAGGCGGTGGAAGCATCGTTGGAGTCGAGTTACATCTCGCCAGCCGTCGACATCGTTTGTGTTGCGTCAAGTTTTGAAAGCCGAGCTATATTTGAGCAGTGACGAAACGGACTTGGTGTGTTGTTGAGACAAAACTTACGGCTGTCGTAGAGCTATAAAACGGTGTTGTTTGTAAGTGTACGTTTCGACCAAGGTAGTTTGCTGTGCAGCTTGTCCAGTTCTTGCACCGGTGGTTTTATGCACCAGAAACGCCAAGTATTGCCGGGCAGGGATAAAACAAGGGCAGTTTTATCTAGTCGTGTCATGTTGTTCTCTGCATCGTAAAAGATGTTTATTGCGTCACAGTTTGGCGCTCCTGTAATAATCCTAAGGCGTAGGCAGCATCTCGATCGTTTATGCGATGTCATGCATTCGCGGAAAACCTGAATTCAATGTATATGTTTGCAGACTTTTAGCGCACATAGAACCTGGAAACATTACACAAGTGTGGGCAGTAGCAACCTGACGCCAACTGTTGACGAAGCACAGTATGAGGAGAGCGAGCCACTAAGTGGAATACGACCAATCGCTTGCAATAAAACCAACATGCAGATCGTGCAAGAAACCGAAATCGATTCATCGGCAAGGTAAGTGAAACCAGCGCTGACGTAAGCTGTCGATTTTTATAAAAATCAATGACGTTGGTCATGACATAAGCTGTAGGTGGGTCACTTGTGAATTTAAAGGAAAAGAAACTCTTCCTGACGTCAAAACGTACAGGTGTGCGTAATGGCTGTAATGAAATACACGAACCGTAACGATGATGCGAAGCAGTTAACTTAGACATTCTTGCTTTACATGTGGGTTAGATTTTTACAGCACTTTGACCCCGGCAAAAAAATGCTGACTTGGCATGCTGAGGTTGCACACTTGTCATGCACTGTCATCAACATGTCTTGCGGTTTTTTCTTTCAGAGGCGTGCACTCGGATGAAAACATCGCCTTCACCAAGTCGAGTCGCTCGCCGTCGCCTTCGAGTCCACGTGATTCGAAACAAGACGCCATCATTCGTACGCTGAAACCGCTCAACAACACATCTCCCGACGTCGATAATTCGGTGTGCGAACGACCCAAAACGCTCAAGTTTTTGGCGGCATCCGTGGCTTTTCAAAACACGACTGTTCCCGCCTTGAAGCGCCTTCCCTACACGCCAGACCCAGGTAGGGAAATCACTGAAGTTGAAATTGTGCTTGCTGGACCGTGTTACTATATTGTGTAAGCTTTGCGCAATGGCAGCGCATTTCAAACACAGCTTTGCGTGGGCGCGCAATGTTTGCTAACAGATGGTACGCTCTTCAGGCAGCTGTAAACGCAATTCAGCAAGTGTGTATCCGGCGTTTCTGGCCCACAATTGTATCATAAACCTTACACGTAAACGCACCAGCGGTGACCATGACAACGGGTATTGTGACTATTTAAAAGGAAGATGACGTACTTTGCGCTTGCGCCATATCCGTGTTAAGCTGAACGGCTTCACCATGTCAGCGCTGGCAGAGCAGGAATATGATTTCGCACGTGAATCAGCGGGGGTGCGAGTTGCAGGATTGTCCATTTGTATGTGTTTTGACGGTTAGCACTTTTTTCAGTCAGTCTGTAAATACAGGGGGGTGGGGCGTTCATGCGACAGCAGTTAGTTTGTGTGGCGCGTATGGCTCGCATCACTGCGCGTATAAGCGTATTTATAGAGACTCGTAGCGACGCACGGTCCCAGATAGTAGGTTGGGGCGGCATTTATAGGCAGGAAAAGCGCGGGCAGCACAGTACTGTTTCACCACAGAACGAAACGAGGCCGTTATGTCTGTATGCGTCAGATGACGAAACACATCCGATTGATCATGCCAATTGTGTGCCAGTATTCATGACAGGTGTCGGGAGAATTTTGAGGCGGATAGCCGCCCGTCCCATCAGTCGCCTCGTGCCATTCAGTCAATCTGTTTTAGCCAGAATTGAACTGCCATCCTTAGCTTGCAGACTTGTAGTTTTGTGTGTACATACTAGATAGGTTACAAACGTAGTTGTCACCAGTAAGAAGAGGTCGTGTAGGATTTGAAAGTGAAACTTTTGAGATAAATAAGCCGACAGTCCAAACATAAGACTCCTTGCATGCCAGGCCATGTTTTTTCCGACTTACCGATGTTTATACATACGCGACAACTTTGATTTTGGAGGCTAGGCAACCAATTGTGAATCTATTGCTCAAGTACCGTTACTTCGGGTCGCTTGCAAGAAAGGGGATAGACGCCACTAACGCGAGGAGCCCTCTATTCAGCTTTATAGGGAAGCATTTACTTTCATAGGGCTGCGATAGATGGACCTGTACGCAAGTAGGCGTTATAAATAGCGCTAAGTGAAGTATGGCGTCATGCGTTGGTACGCGTATACGTTGCCTAGCTCACTAGTAAGGCTAGCTCAGTGGAGGAATTATTTTCGCTTGCACTGGGTTGAGTCAGCCGTGCGCTGGTAGCACGTCACCCTTTCCTGTCAGTAGCACAGCGCGCCGTGTGAGGCTTCGAACGCTGGTCTCAAATCGCGCTGCGCTGGGGCCAGTTGCTGCTGTGTCCGAAAGCGAGCGAATCACCCGTAATGGCATCGCCGCTGGAAGTGCGCCTTTCGCGATGAATCCGATTAGCAGCGAGCTGACGGAAGTCGGGGTGTAGCTGGAACAATTTGCATGCTGGTTATCGCATTCGCGGTTTCCACCCGCCGCTGAACCAGGTCGCCGCGTGAATTATTTAGAGGCAATGACAGGTATCGTGCTGCGCTACCTCACACGTCCAGCACAACCACTACACCGGTCTGTTGTTTGACCAAGTGCTTGATTTTTTCGTACTACTCGTATTCGTATGAGCACGTTTTGAAATTGGTCCGCATTAGATTGTAATTGTACCATGGTTTTAATTGCTTTTAATTGCGTGGTATTAAACAATGGGTATATGCACGGTAAATGACCTAACATTATGTTGGTTTTTTATAGACTATGTGCTTGGTGACAGCGATTATAGAACCGTGTGTAATGCAGCTATTGAGGCAGAGGACAAGATTGCTCCCCTGTTGTGTAAAAGTATGAAGTCCAGGACCAAGCCTGGACTCTTAGAAAGGTGAGTTCTTGCTTTTTGCTATTGTTGTCAAACATGGTCCAACAGTTTTGTTCCAATGTCAACAGCAAGCACATGCTGATGTTGGAACAGATTTAAATATGTTGTGTTTAGTCAGTCAAGCCTATGACATGTATATGTTGTTTGATCCTTTTTTGTTATAAAACCCGTTCGAACTAGTTAAAAATAAACAAGGCGAACTATTTGTAGTGCGAGCTCACAGTCAACACATATTGAAACAGTGACTGAATCACCAATTTCTCTTAAAATGCCCATGCCATGATTTGACACACATTATTTTGTTGAGCAGAAGAGGATCAAATGTTGCTTTGACAATTTCACTGAGAGCTGGCGAAAAATCAAATTCTTCCAATCCCGTTACCTCAAAATCACCGTGAGTATATTGATGTGAAATTAACTAAAACCAGGATATCAATGGTTACCTTCCTGATCAGAAATCTGAACTAAGTGCTGTGAAGACCAATGGTCAGCACACCTTTCCAAAAAATACCTTTGTTTCAAACCACCATTTGACCTTTAGGTCGCAAGTCATTGAACTTATGCACGTAAAAGTTACCTCTCATTTTTGTTTGATAACTGCTATTTTTCATATTTTTGTTTGCGTTTTATGTTTTAGACTCCACAGTATTATCTAAACTCGTTTACTCTGTTTATGCAGCAAGCCATTAGCCTATCTCCAACAAGCCTCATCACCGCTCCTGCCAGACGAGATTCAGAACAAGGCGTGCGACCTCATGCGGCTGCAGAAGGAATTCTGGGAAATTCCCATGAACCATCCGTCGGAGAAACACTTTAACATCGCCGGCCACGGCACCAAGAATCGCTACCGCACTATTCTGCCAAGTACGTCACAGCCACGCGGGATTTCCCCACTTGGGAGAAAACTTACTTTCACGATTGGCATGCTTCGTTATAATGCATGATGTCAAATTAACACTTAAAAGCGATATTGAACGACATAGGAAATATAATGGAAGTCCTAACGTCACATTATCAATGTATGACCCTGCCGTAAAGGAACATTTACCCAGATTTCCACAAATGGTAGACAGGCATACGAAGTGGTGCACTGTAACTCTTTACACCAGTTGACCGTATCGGTTGACACGCATAGTCCCTAAATGTGAAATGCTATTTGGCTATATTTGTTGAAGTGAATAATCTAGAAAATTTCTTTTTTGATGTTTGGCACAATTCTAGCAATAAAAATCATTTGGGAACTTCTGGTTAAATACACCTGTCTTGCGTCTTTTTACTCCTAAATCTTCAAATTTGTGCAGATAATATAATATAATATAACAGGGTTAAAAACGGGAACTTAGTGTTCCTTGCTCTTCTATTGGATTTAATTCACCAACCCCTAAAGTCTGTTGTGTAATAAACCTTTTAACCCCGTCGTTATACCCGCAGACGAGCACAGCCGAGTGGTTTTAGAGAGCAGTCCCGATGATGAGGACGACGACCCACTATCGACCTACATAAATGCGAACTACGTGAGAAACTGCGCGTTCCTCAAATCACCGAGCAAAGCGACGCGCGACGAACATTCCTCATCTGTACCTGTGACACGACAAAACGCCGCCTTCATTGCCACACAGGTATAAATCAAATCGTTGGATTAGAATCCGTCTCCAGAATCATGACCATGCTTAGGTACACAATTCACGGTTTTAAATATGGGGGATAGGAAGATACAAGCCAGTACTTGTGTACAAAACATTTTCTACGTTTCGACAAACGCTGCTGTCATCTTCAGGAATGACTCGGAAAAGCGGCGCAAAGTTACATGTCGCTTGTCGAAACGTAGAATATGTTTTACACACAAGTACTGGCTTGTATCTTCCTATTGATGACCATGCTTGATTGGAATATCAAACCTCTTAACTACTTGGATATCAAAAATACGTAAAGCGAGAGAAATAATGCTGTTTTGTTGTTGTTTGTGTCGAAGAGGTTTTTGCGGCACAACTTTGCTATTGTCTACGTTAATGTCACTAGCGGCGTGACATGACTTTTGGTGTATTTTTGTGTCACTGCGCCAGACCTGTCGCGTTAGATACGCACATGAACGTCGACTTCCTGGCGCGAAAATCCCCCCTTGCGTCTTGCTATAAATATCCGCATGCATACCCGTTCCACCTGTCACATTTGTCTGTCACGCAGGGGCCAATGGCGAACACGATCGACGACTTTTGGCGTATGACGTGGCAGCAGCGCGTTCGTAGCATCGTGATGATCACCAAGCTGATGGAACGGAAGGAGGTACGCTACATAACCGGGCTCGATCGATACAAATGAGATTTTCTGGGTTCGGGCCGACCTTTTCAGCCACGCACACGTGGCCGCACGATTTTTTGGCTTGTTTGGGGCTCAGCCTCTTTAAAGTTGTTGTTACCTTATGCTAATTTTAGTTGATGGAAAGCTGCTTTTTTGGGCACAAACTTGTATCAAGCAGGTATTTCTCAACAGCAAGCGGGAAATCGCATTTGGGCTTAGTTGTAAATGATGGTTAAAGTAAATGTGTTTCTATTTTTGGCAGAAATGCAGCCGCTACCTTCCGATGAACGTGGGCGAGAGCGAAAACTTTGGCGGGATGACTGTCAAAGTGGATTCCATGCGACAGTTTGAACACTTCACTGTGCGATCGGTGAGTTGTCGAACTTTGCAGTGTTGTTGAAGCTTCTTTCACAAATTTTTGGTCAATGCGGTATAAACTCGTTAACTGTCTCAGATCATGAGTCAAAGAATAGGTCGGAAAATGTTTATTTTGCAAGTTAAAATGCAAATAATCTGATCATCATGCAAACAAGAATGTTTTGTCCACTTATGGCGTGGTAACCAACGCTGTTTGCTTTATCTAACCAATACACGATATTTTTGCGAAGTTGACGCTTACTAACCCAGCTGGGGAGTCGAGAATGGTGAACCACTATTGGTATACAACCTGGATGGACCACGAGACACCCGAGAAGACGCGGGGTTTGCTCGAACTTGTCCAAGAGGTCACTCGATGGAGGAATGACAACCACGGGCCGATCGTTGTACATTGCAGGTTGGTATCGACAAAAGATGCGCCACGTTCTATAATAATAATAGGAGCAGACATTATGATTTTGGAAAAACTCACTTTTAGATCATAGAAGTCCAAGCCTAAATAAGTTTTTGGTTGGAAATTGTTTTTACGTTAGGTAGGCATTTATGCCTTTTTGATGTAACGCAAAACAAATTATGTTGGTATTTTGTGTGTTGGTTTACTGCATTTTATGAAATACAAACTAACACAGATTTTTGACATGTTGAAATTAATTGTAAAAATATGTGAGAGCACCCGAACGCGAAGTATTTGCTTTTTTCTTCCGTTTTAACGACGAGAATTTCATGTTTCAGTGCGGGCATCGGTCGTACAGGGTGCTACATTGCAGTCTCTGTGGGATGCGAACAATTGATGAAAACCGGAAAAGTCGACATACTCAGGATCGTCTCACAAATGAGACTCGACAGGTATTGTGGCATTCTATTTTTACATACACTTAGGATTTTCCACTTGCGGCATTTGTTGAACTAGCTGGTCAGGAATGTCGATAATCGCTAAAAAAACTTACTTTTTTATACAGTTAACCTTCCTAACTACTAGATTGTGATATTCGGAACTTCGAAAACCTCACCCGACCGACGAATCTAAACTTTAGCGTTTTAACATAGCAATGTCTTTGCAGAGGAGGCATGATCCAGACATGGGAACAATACCAGTTCGTCCATCAAGCTCTTAGTCGCTACGCTCGTATCCTCGCTGGGGAAAATGTCACCACCCCATCGACCAACGGTTCCATTCGAAGTCCCCCGGCCCCAATTACCACCGCACCTCAACCCGCCAACCCACCCCGGCCGCACACCCCTAAGCACCGACGCTCGTTGTCCGGCAACAGTTTGCCGGCACCGAAAGAACTGAAAGTCTGCACTAACCCGTCCGAGGCTAATAATTCCACCGGCTCGTCTCCGGAGAGGACGCGCAGCTCCAAAAGAAAACCTAAACTGCGACTTGGAAAGCTGCGAGACAACAACACCGCTCCTCCTTCCCCGCTGCCCAACGACGAGGCGCCTTCTCCACGTCTCGGGGTTGTGAAAAGCGTTTCGTCGCCCACGATACGGTCTCCATTCGCTCGTCTCTGTCTCCAGGCAAAGGACTTAAACCGGAGCGCGTCGCCCGCATCTTCTGTGAAGTTCGAGTGGCCTGAACCGGGCAGAACTACCGCGCAGGACGACAGCTTACGAGCGCCCCCTTGCGGCAGAGCGCGGGCGCGAAAAAGCGACGAGAACGAGCTGCTGAACAACAATCACTCCCCCTCTCATCGGTTTTCCTTCGACCTCGGGTTGTCGCGTGGTCAAAACGCCACCTTGTGTAACGGCAGCAACCCGCCGTCGCCTTACTGTGACAGTTCACCGCCCGGCAGCGGCAAGCCTGCGACGCCGCTTAATAACTGCACACATTTCGTGTTTCCGACCACCGAGGGCAGATAGCCCGGCGATTCGTGCCATTTTCCCCACTGTGCCACTTCAACAACTGCTTAAGATCAAACTGCTTCGGGTATAGATGAACCACGCTTTCTGTCAGGACTTTTGTTACACCGAGTATTATTTTCAATTACAACGTGCCATACCAGAGTATAACGGCTTTAATTCTGACATATGTTGCCTTTTCTTCGCCAACTGGACGCCGCGCTTTGGCGCTGAGCTTTTTGTTTTTAGAAATCGAGCAGAATCTAGTTTTTTTGTGCACTGATATTCGCCTTCACTGACTGAAGAGATTTTTCCAGCACAATCATTCGATCCGCTGCCCTTTAGCGCCACCACTCCGTTGCAGTTTTTTCTCCTTTTCACGTTTTGTTCTTTTTTAGTTTCTTCTTCATGCGCCCTTCTCCTTCTGTGTGTATTGGCTTCCGCGCGACTGTGATTTTTTTCCTTTCGACTACTTGCCCCTTGTTCCCGCTGTCACCCGTGTTTTGGCATCGTCCGGCGCTGTTTTAAGTGCCAGCTATTCGATTAAGCAGCATACTCGCTACCCTAACGTGTTCTGCCACTAATTTCCTGACGTAACGCCGGACTCGCACATTCCTATAGCCCCACCGTTCAGTTGCCATTTTACCCCTTTTTGGACCCTTCCACATTCCAACCTGACGCTCTGCATCCTTCCGAAGCATTTTCTTCAACCTAGCTCGTCACTTCAACATCGCTGTGCGTTTCCGCAGTCGATTTCGCAGCCTCCGTTCGTTCGCGAATTTGTACAAGAACTCCCTTCCCACCCGTATTACGTCACATGTCCTGTTTTTTCCTCTGACTTCGTACTGCGAGCGCACGTCGACTTTTTAATATATTTTTTACCACTCTTACACAAGTCTGTTTTGTTTATTTTTCAGGCAAGGCGACGCAAAAGCTGCAATTTTTGCACTAACACAGTGTTTCCCAAACGAGAAGAACTTTCTCCTCGGGGAGAATTTTCCTGATTTCGGGGCAGGAATTTCCACTTTATAGTTACGTATTGAGTGTAGTATTTCTTTTCAGGGGAGAAGAGTGGTTCCAAACTTTTGCTTGTAACACTTCTACTTATACTTTAACCGGGAAGAAAGGAAAAGTTTTAAAAAAGCTTGGGAACCACTGCACTGACACAAAAATGAAGTTTCCCACTAGTTTATTTGTATGCTTCCAAGCATGACTTTGCATGTCTCAAATAAGATTTTAGGGCCAGATTGGGCTGGAAACGGTAGCACCTTTTCCAAGAAACCGGTGACAAAATTTGCCGGATGTCACGTAGTCACCTTTGAAGATCTGCGAAACCACGTCATTTCCCGAAAGGGGTAAATCTAGCAAAGACAAAACGTAGCTAGTCATTCAAAGACAGACTATTGTTAAAAAATACGACCGAGAAACGTGGTTAGGAGCAATGTCCCAATCTCAAATACCCATAACAGGAGTTTTAGTAGGTGTTTGGAATTGAAATCGGTTGTTTAGCCTCGTCCCAACGGAAAACACCGCATAAGCGAGTGACAATTGACTGGCTATTACCGCATGACAAGGCACATTTGATATTGCTTTGGTAATAGGACTGTTCGACCGTACATAATTATTATGTGGACAATCGTAATCACGTTTCATGAGGCGATGGCATCGATTTTTCAGTTACCATATTGTAACAATCAAAAAGCAGGTTAAACTGAGGTCAGTAAATTGTATCGTGCGGTTGGGTTGGAGCCTGCAAACTTAATTTATGTTGTTGACTGTTTACGCTAAATACAAGCGTAAACTGCAAACTTTATAGGATGAGGTCGTAAAAGATACACTTCCTTTATATTTCTCAGTACAAAATGTTTTTTTTATGTTAACGGGAAGATAAAACGATAAACTATATGCGTATGGACATTATTACGTTGTATTTTGGTTGACAACGAAAATGATCTTTTTATTTCGGTAACACCGAGTCATTCTGTTCAAACTTTGCGGGAATGGTGATTGGTCGGTTTATGCACGTGGCAAATAACCCACAAATCTTTACAGTCTCAGGAGTTCCGCGTCTTATAGCCGCTAAATTACGCATGCATAAATGCCACATCACGATTTTATTGTGTTAAGCCTTGATTACGTGGGGTTCATTTGACTAAACGTGCCGTGTTAACAATCTGCTGCACAATGGCGCAGGTCAACTAAACACAGTATGGCATTAGATGAGCTTGATGGACCTGTTACTATTTTATTCAAGGGTGATTATAAAGGACACTGGTGACAAGGAAATGTTTATAGTGGGATGAAAAATAGTTTTTTAGACAGTAACACTTCTGCACAACAAAATTTTACACCTTATCATACTACATACATCAGCCCGCGAGAACAGGGTCAGTGATGGGTAGGCTTTGATTGGCCCCAAGTTGAACTATGTTCTTACAAACCGGGGAAGCCATATGAAACTGCAATCTTATTCTAATCTTATTGTAGCGCGGTGTTTTATGTGACCAGCTTTCCGTGTTTAGCTGTTACCAAGGTTTCGGGGCTTTTATTCGTTTCACACAAACATGCGAACTTTTGACGCGCAACTAACGGGAAGATGTCAAAGCGTCATGTTACTTCCTAAAGTGTAAGTTAAACCCGACCAGCAGAAGGTGAACTTGATGTCTTTCGTAATCAAACACCGACCTTGGCGAAGACTCTGCNCAACTAACGGGAAGATGTCAAAGCGTCATGTTACTTCCTAAAGTGTAAGTTAAACCCGACCAGCAGAAGGTGAACTTGATGTCTTTCGTAATCAAACACCGACCTTGGCGAAGACTCTGCTCTGCACGAGTCCAAGGGGCACGGGTCCGAAATGCCTCGAATCAAGTGAAGCAGGTTTGTTGTCGCCCTCCAGCCAGACGTGGCCACATGGTACAACGCCTCCGATGTACTTTCCTCTACTGAAATAGGAACGAGATCTATTGTATGGGATCTGAGCTTTGTTCCAAGGGGGTGCGAGGATGTTACTTCATTAGGGTTAGTTATATAGGTATATGGGAAGCGGTTGCGATTTCACAGGTCTGACGTCGAAGGAGAAAGTTAAAAGTCACTGTATTATATCTAATTACGCATGAGGATATTATTAAAAAACATAACATTTTTCGAGTGAAAGCGACATGTTATCTCCCGTGCAAGATCGCTCAAACTGCGTGTTTTGCAAGGCATGCTTAAAACTGTGACAACTTG
>QXVZ01009898.1:0-15877 GCA_008931825.1 Phallusia fumigata | reverse complement strand
GAAAAAGTAGAACTGCACTGTATTAGTGTCCAATATTTTCGGAATGCGTACTAATATTAAAAAAGTGCTTTTAATTTCACAAGTACAAAAGTCTCCACTTCAACAGTATTAGTTGAAACCGTAAAATACATGATAACAGTCACCTAATGTAAATGTAAATTCACAGGAGTAACATGCTTGTAGTCATTAATCGAGAGACAGGGGGGATAAAGATAAACGTGTAAAGGCCTTTTCTGTGCATTTCTGCTACGTGTTCAAGGAAATATTTGGATTACTGTAAAACAAACTAAAAACAAGAGGCAAAGTTACAAAAAACATTTGCTTTGAAAAGTGCCAAGTGATATAACATAAAGTCTCCAAATAGTAGATGAAACGGGATCGCACTAAAATTGCCAAAAGCCAATACTATAAATTGATCTACATTGCCCTTTCGCAGTGTAGTGAAAACTTTCTTAGCACCGTGAATGATACATAATCGGTTTGTACGACCTACACCACGTGATGCGACATCATCAAAGTGTGACGAAAGAGCATTTGAATAAATGACGGATTGAAAAATTTCACAGAAACTTAACGGGCAAATATTTGCATAACGTGCTCTTAGGAAGATGGGTAAACGTGCGTGGTGTAAAACGGGCGTACGGAAAACGAGTTTTCAGTAGACAAGAGGTTAGCGAAGTTAAGTTGTAAAGAGGACGATGTATAAAGGCGTGGCTGCAGTCTTGAAAGCAAGTTTAAAGTGGGGTTTTAAACAGGTATTAAACAGCAATTTGTAGTAAAACTAAAAAAAGTGTGAACTAGGCGCGCTAAATAATCAATTTCAAGTTTGTAAACTAATAAAATGTCAATTTGGCACACTACCAGGTTGAAATGCTGTTATTTCAGTTACTTGTATATTTGCTTCAGCTTCAATGGCAGAAACCAAATCATGTTTAAAATGTTAACGACTGTCGCAATAGGGGTGATATTGAACTGTGTCGGTGCGCAGTTTGAGGCTGGCCAACTCCCTATTCCAAGCATACCTTCCAATATTACCGCAAGTAAGTTGTCAACATGCCAACATTGGTCGGATATTTTAGATTGCAGCAAGCGAGGAAGATCAGACATTCCAATGGTGAACGAAAGAACTAAAATCACAACTCTACTCCTCAACAACAACGGGTAAGTTTGACTCAATCCAGATTCAATTATTACAATCAGCTATTCAACCCAAGGTTTTGTGCAGAATCAAAAGCTTCCCTGTGTTTCCGAAATGGGCAAAGGACAGTTTATCTTCACTAGATCTCTCACATAATTTACTTCCAACCATCCCAGTTACATTGGAACATTTCGTCAATTTGAAATACTTAGATATAAGTTACAACCAGCTTACAAAGTCCTCTTTCTTTCCTCCAAGTATCGTGGGATTAACCGTTGGAAATAATCGATTGACTGACATTAATCACTTTCGACATTCTCTTGTTTTACAAAACCTAACAACGCTCTCACTCAACTCAAACAATTTGTCAGTTGTGAAAATATTTGATTGGAACCGGTATTTGCCGAATCTTACATATCTCGATATGAGGGACAATCGATTTTTAAACTTGAAAGATGTAAAATTGGATACTTTGCGTATATTGCGAATCGGTCATCGCGGTCTCGAGTTGAAAAACTTATCAGGATTTTCGAATTTGGAATCACTGGAAATTTCGGATACAACAATTAACAAAACTTTCCCAGAAGATTACTTTGCAATGACTCGAAATATTACAAATCTGCGTCTTATTCACATTATGGGTTTGGAACAAATTCAAATCCCACCAAATGTGAAAGATGTCTGGTTGGAAAATCTTCCACTTGCTACGGGTTTCGTCAAATTGCATACCACAGTGGAGAACTTGACTATCATCAAATGCCCAGAGTTTGGGATCAATTACCGAAAATTACCATGGGGCGGGTTCAAACCAAAGCGATTACATTATAGTGAGGTAAATACAACACGAATGTTTAACCAATACGGGCCGCATCAAGCGGTTGAACACCTTTCGGGTAGAAGCTACATGTATGTCCCCTATATTCCCGCATTTATCCCTGAGAATACACTTTTCCTGAACTGGAGCTATAACAACCTAACGGAGTTGAGGGACTATGGATTTAGTGATATGTATGCTTTGAAAACGATGGTATTAAGTCACAACCAAATACGGTATATACAGCAACTAGCATTCTACTGGCAGGATCACCCTCTTATCAAAATACGAAATATTGATCTGTCGTACAACAAAATTGAAACAGTTGAACCGCTTGCTTATGTTAAAAAGACTCTTTGGTCCTTAAACTTGGCAGGAAATCAAATTAAAAGCTTAGATCCAGATTTTTTTGCAGTTTTAACGGTCATTGAACTCGTAAACATTTCTCAAAATTTTATCACAAGTTACGGGATATTCTTAAATACAAGTTCCCAAGAACTAAGAATTATTTCGAGTTACAATCCATGGAAATGTTCATCCATCAACCTCACTGATTTTCAAATCAGTTTGTCAAAAAATGTTACAGTTGAATGTGACAAAAACTTCCTGACTTCAAACAACTCCTGTCTTTGCACTAAACCGGTTCAGGCCACTACAGTAATAACAACAAACAACTCAGGCGACCAAATACGTTATGTGGTGATAGCAAGTGTGGCGGGCATTTTGTTAGTAATCGTGGCTGTCATAGTGATTTGCATCGTGCGAAAACGCAGGAAAAAGAAACAACTTGATATCCTGCATAGAAATGAAGAATATTATCAATCCAAGGACTATAAAAGAAACGAGCCACAAGTGCCAACTCTAGACCTACATAAATCTTCATCAAGTGAAAGAAGCCAGAACATGAACATTTCGTTTCAATCTGCCTCGAAAAACGTTTCCGTATCGGAATATGAAGGAGGTTATATTGTAAAGCCGGCTGGACAGGAAATACCTGATCTACAACCAGTTCTTCAAGAACCAAGTTACTTGACACCGATATCCAGAAATTCGTTTCTATCGAAGCACAAAACAAATGTGATTGATCAAGACACAACTGTTTATGAAGAGGTGACAGCAACCAATAAAATGTCGAAACCAATGAATAAACCCATTGAACAGAACATCGACTTCGAAGTACAAGAGGAATACGAAATTATGAAGGATCAACACCATGACAACAAGGACCAAGTTTACGTGAACAGTTTTCGTTCACAAGAACAACCTTATGTCAATACCTGATTTGTAGAAAAATTGGAACTGCAGTGTAATAGTGTCACACATTTTTGAGAATGCGTACTAATATTAAAAAAGTGCTTTTAACTGGTTGAAACCGCTGAAACCATAAAGACAATATTAGTTGAAACCGCACATACGTGACAACAGTCACCTCATGTAAATGTAAATTCACGGTAGCAACATGCAGGTCGTCGTTAATCAAGAGACAGGGGGCAAAAAGATAAACGTGTAAAAGCTCTTTACTCTGCATTTCTACTGCGCGTTCAAGGAATTATCTGGATTGCTGGAAAATAAACTAAAAACAAGAGGCAAAGTTACAAAAAAATTTGCTTTAAAAGTGCCAAGTGATATAACATAAAGTCTCCAAATAGTAGATGACACGGGATCGCACTAAAATGGCCAAAGGCCATCACGATAAATTGTTCTACATTGCCCTTTCGCAGTGTAGTGAATATTTTTTAGCGCCGTGAATGATACACAATCGGTTTGTACGACCTACACCACGTGATGCGACATCATCAAAGTGTGACGAAAGAGCATTTGAATAAATGACGGATAGAAAAATTTCACAGAAACTTAACGGGCAAGAATTTGCATAACGTGCTCTTAGGAAGATGGGTAAACGTGCGTACGGAAAGCGAGTTTTCAGTAGACAAGAGGTTAGCGAAGTTAAGTTGTAAAGAGGACGATGTATAAAGGCGTGGCTGCAGTCTTGAAAGCAAGTTTCAAGTGGGGTTTTTGGACAGGTTTAAAAAGCAAAGTAAAACTAAAGAAAGTGTGAACCAGGCGCTGAAAAATCAATTTCAAGTTGGTAAAGTCAAGTTGGCAAACTACCAGGTTGAAATGCTGTTATTTCAGTTACTTGTATATTTGCTTCAGCTTTAATTGCAGAAAACAAATCATGTTTAAAATGTTGACGATTGTCGCAATAGGGGTGATTTTGAACTATGCCGGTGCGCAGTTTGAGGCTGGCCAACTCCCTATTCCAAGCATACCTTCCAATATTACCGCAAGTAAGTTGTCAACATGCAAACATTGGTCGGATATTTTAGATTGCAGCAAGCGAGGAAGATCAAACATTCCAATGGTGAACGAAACAACTAACATTACAACTCTACTTCTCAACAACAACGGGTAAGTTTGACTCAATCCAGATTCAATTATTACAATCAGGTATTAAATCTAAGTTTTGGTGCAGAATCAAAACCTTCCCTGTGTTTCCGAAATGGGCAAAGGACAGTTTATCTTCGTTGGACCTCTCGCATAATTTACTTCCAACCATCCCAGATGTATTGCAAGATTTCGTCAATTTGAAATACTTAGATATCAGTTACAACCAGCTTGCAAAAGCAACCTACTTTCCTCCAAGCATCGTGGGATTAACAGTTGGAAATAATCAATTGACTGACATTAATCACTTTCGACGTTCTCTTGTTTTACAAAACTTAACAACGCTCTCACTCAACTCAAACAATTTATCAGTTGTGAATGGATTTGATTGGAAACGCTATTTGCCGAATCTCAAATACCTCGATATGAGGGACAATGAATTTTTGAACTTGGAAAATGTAAAATTGGATACTTTGCAGATTTTGCGAATCGGCCATCACGGTCTCGAGTTGAAAAACTTATCAGGATTTTCGAATTTGGAATCACTGGAGATTTCGGAAACAATAATAAACAAAACTTTTCCAAAAGACTACTTTGCAATGACTCAAAATATTAGAAACCTGCGTCTTATTCATATTATTGGTTTGGAACAAGTTCATATCCCACCGAATGTGAAAGATGTCTGGTTGGAAAATCTTCCACGTGCTACGGGCTTCGTCAAGTTGCACGCCACAGTGGAGAACTTGACCATCATCAAATGCCCAGAGTTCGAAATCGACTACAAAAACTTGCCATTGCCCACGTTCAAACCAAAGCGTGTACATTATAGTAAGGTAAATATTACTCGGATGATTTCACAGAATGTTCCGCGTCCAGTGTTCATAACCGACAGGGAAACTTTCACACATGACCCCTATATATCCGCCTTTTTTTCTACGCAAATCCTTTTCCTCAACTTGAGTTACAACAACATAACGGAGTTGAGAGACTATGGTTTTAGTATAATGGTTTCTTTGAAAACGATCATATTAAGTCAAAACCAAATAAGGCATATTCAGGATCTAGCATTCTACCGCAATCCACTGTTAAGCGTTCGAAACATTGATCTGTCGTACAACAAAATTGAAACAGTTGCACCGCTTGTTCATGTAAAGAAAACGCTCCGGTCATTAAACTTGGCAGGAAATCAAATTAAAAGCTTGGACCCAGGATTTGTTGCAGTTTTGGAAGACATTCAACTTCTCGACATTTCGCGAAACTTGATTACCAGTTATGACATACTTTTGAACACGAGCTCTCCTCAACTAAGAATCATTTCAAGTTACAATCCATGGAAATGTTCATCCATCAACCTCACTCATTTTCGGACCAATTTGTCAAAGAATGTTACAATCGAATGTGACAAAAACTTTTTGACTTCTAGTCACTCCTGTGTTTGCACAAAAACTTTTCAAGCTACTACAGAAAACACGAACTCAGCCGACCAAATACGTTATGTGGTTATAGCAAGTTTGGCGGTCATATTGGTAGTAATTGTGGCTGTCATAGTGATTTGCATCATGCAAAATCGCAGGAAAAAGAAACAACTTGATATCCTGCACAGAAATAAGGCAAACGATCAATCCAAGGACTATATAAAAGAAACGAGCGCCACAAGTGCCAACTCTAGACCTACAAAAATCTTCATCAGGTAGAAGAAACCAGCACAAAAACATTTCGTTTCAATCTGCCTCGAAAAACTTTTCTGTATCTGAATATGAAGGAGGTTATATTGTAAAGCCGGCTGGCCAAGAAATACCTGATCTACAACCAGAACTCCAAAGAGAACCAAGTTACTTAACACCGATATCCAGAAATTCGTTTCTATCACAGCACAAAGCAAGCGATATTGACACAACTGTGTACGAAGAGGTGACAGCAACCAACAAAATGTCGAAACCAGAAGATGAAACAAATAAAGAAAACAGCGGCACCCAGGCACAAGAGGAATACGAAATTATGAAGGATCAACCACATGATAACACGAATGTAGTTTACGTAAACAGTTTCCGTTCACAACAACAACCTTATGTTAATGCCTGATTTTTAAACAACGAGGAACTGCACTGAATTAGTCTTACCTATTTTCAGTCAGCGTATTATTAAAAAATGTTTTTTTGTCCTTTATTGAAAAAATCTTAACTTTAACAATATTAGTAAAAACCGTAAAGACAATATTAGCTGAAACGTCAGATACGCGACAACAGTCACCTCATGTAAATGTAAATTCACGGTGGCAACATGCTTGTCGTCATTATTCTAGAGACAGGGACAAAGGGATAAACGTGTAAAAGGTCTTTACTTTGCATTTTCGCGATATATTTGGATTGCTTGAAAACAAACTTGAAACATAAAACACAGTTAAAGAATTATTCCCTGCTGAGCAACGTACTTTCGGTGTCGCGTTCACTGCGTGTATTTGGAATTATAAAACGTGTGTTTGCATTACAATTAAGGAAGGTTGGAAAAAATCGTGATAAAACTACAAAGCAGAAAGTCTGCATGCAAATTGTTTGTAGACAATGATGCAGAGTATATGCAGTCTTATATACAACACTGAGCTGTTTATCATGGACAGAATGCAAATGTTGTTAGATGTATAACTAATCTTTGTATTCGTTGTAGGTTAAGCCAAGAGATGACACCTGTTGACAAGATCTTTAGGTGTTTGGTGTTTTTGTTTGTTTGTCGACAAGTTATTGGTCAGTTTCAATTTACGGAACTGTCGATTCCAACAATCCCTTCCAATATCATCGCAAGCAAGCTGTCAACGTGCAAACGTTGGTCGGATATTTTGGACTGCAGCAGACGAGGAAGATCAGACATTCCAATGGTGAATGAAAACATAAAAATGACAACTCTACTTCTCAACAACAACGGGTAAGTTTGTCTTGATGCAGATTGAATACTCAGAATCAGGAATTAAAGCTAAGTTTTTTTGTGCAGAATCAAAACCTTCCCTGTGTTTCCGAAATGGGCAAAGGACAGTTTATCTTCGTTGGACCTATCGCATAATTTACTTCCAACCATTCCAGTTACATTGGAAGATTTCGTCAATTTGAAATACTTAGATATCAGTTACAACCAGCTTACAAAATCAACCTACTTTCCTCCAAGTATCGTGCGATTAACAGTGGGAAATAATCGATTGACTGACATTAATCACTTTCTTCATGCAAAAGTTTTAGGAAACCTTACAACGCTCTCACTCAACTCAAATAATTTGTCAGTTGTGAATATATTCGATTGGAACCGGTATTTGCCGAATCTTACATATCTCGATATGAGGGACAATCGATTTTTAAACTTGGAAGATGTAAAATTGGATACTTTGCAGATTTTGCGAATTGGCCATCACGGTCTGGAGTTAAAAAACTTGTCAGGATTTTCGAATTTGAAATCCCTGGAGATTTCGGATGCAACAATCAACAAAACATTCCCAACAAACTACTTTGCAATGACTCGAAACATTACAAACCTGCGTCTTATTCACATTATGGGTTTGGAACAAATTCAAATCCCATCGAATGTGAAAGATGTCTGGTTGGAAAATCTTCCACATGCTACGGGCTTCGTCAAGTTGTACACCACAGTTGAGAACTTGACCATCATCAAATGCCCAGAGTTTGGAATCGATTACCATAACTTACCATGGCCAAGGTTCGTACCAAAGCGGTTACACTATAGTGAGGTAAATACAACAAGAATGTTTAACCAATATGGGCCCTTTCAAGTGCACGAAGGCGATACGGGTAAAATTTACAAACATATGGCCTATATTTCCAACAGTTTAGGTATGCAAGTGCTTTCCATCAACTGGAGTTTCAACAACCTAACGGAATTAAGAGACTATGGTTTTAGTTTAATGTTTTCTTTAAAAACGATCATATTAAGTCACAACCAAATACGGCACATTCAAGACCTAGCATTTTACGCTAGGGATCACCCTCGTATCAAAATACGAACCATTGATCTGTCGTACAACAAAATTGAAACAGTTGCACCGCTTGTTTATGTGAAAAAGACTCTTTGGTCATTGAACTTGGCAGGAAATCAAATAAAAAGCTTAGATTCAGATTTTTTTGCAGTTTTAACGGCCATTGAAGTAGTAAACATTTCGCAAAATTATATCACCAATTACGGAATATTCTTAAATACAAGTTCCCCTGAACTGAGCATTATTGCAAGTTACAATCCATGGAAATGTTCATCGACAAACGTCACTCATTTCCGAACCAATTTATCAAGGAATGTTACAATCGAATGTGACAAAAACTTCCTGACTTTTAACAACTCTTGTCTTTGCGCTCAACCGGTTCTGGTCACAACAGACAAAACGACAAACAACTTAGCCGATCAAGTACGTTATGTGGTGATAGCAAGTGTGGCAGCGATATTGTTAGTAATTGTGGCTGCCATAGTGATTTGCATCGTGCGAAATCGCAGGAAAAAGAAACAACTTGATATCCTGCACAGAAATAAAGCAAAATATCAATCCAAGGAATATGAAAGTAAGGAGCCAAAAGTGCCAACTCTAGACCTACATAAATCTTCACCAAGTAGAAGAAACCAGCACATGAACATTTCGTTTCAATCTGCCTCGAAAACTGTTTCTGTATCGGAATATGAAGGAGGTTATATAGTAAAGCCGGCTGGTCAAGAAATACCTGATCTACAACCAGCACTTCAAAGAGAACCAAGTTACCTAACACCGATATCCAGAAATTCGTTTCTATCACAGCACAAAGCAACAGGTATTGATCCATACACAGCTGTGTATGAAGAGGTGACAGCGACCAACAAAATGTCGAAACCAATAGATGGATCCATCGAAGAAAACAGCAACAGCGGCTGCAAGGAACAAGAGGATTACGAAACAATGAAGGGTCGACCACATGACAATAAGGACCGAGATGACGTGAACAGATTTCTTTCACATGAACAACCTTACGTAAACACTTGATTTAATAAAAAAACTTGTAACTGTGCTGTAATATTGTGACATATTTGAAGTCTACGTATATGTGATAATAAACATTTGNCAATAGATGGATCCATCGAAGAAAACAGCAACAGCGGCTGCAAGGAACAAGAGGATTACGAAACAATGAAGGGTCGACCACATGACAATAAGGACCGAGATGACGTGAACAGATTTCTTTCACATGAACAACCTTACGTAAACACTTGATTTAATAAAAAAACTTGTAACTGTGCTGTAATATTGTGACATATTTGAAGTCTACGTATATGTGATAATAAACATTTGGTTATTGTGTCACAAATCAATTGTAACATGAGCATAGTTCTAAAGGTTAAGAACATTCACTATCGGTTAAAACGGCAAATACGTGGGAAGAGTCAACTAATGCAATGCAAATTTATGGTAGCGACATGCAGGTTGTCACAAGTTGTGAGACGGAGAGCGAAAAACGTGCTCATACACTTTTGCTGTATGTTCTTAAAAAAGGAAACTGGAAAACAATTTTTAAACCATCGTCTAAGTCACTCATGATAACGCAAACAAGTGTTTCCACACCGGGTTACCGCGACATACTGGGGTGCCGTTGGCAATAAGGCTCCGGGTACCGCGACCAATTCATGGGACTGTTTTCTTATAAGTTAAGTATCACCAGGTATGACGGTGAATGATGCTTGCAATAGAGACTGACTATATCTCATGAATAAACTGAAACAAAAAACAGTTTTCTACATATTGTTCTTCTTTTATTTATGATGTAAGCCGCTATTTACCGCGATTTATAAGTCTCAGCAAAAGGGTGCCGCAAAACAAAAGAGGTTGGAACCCCAGTGGCTTAAACCAAAATTTATTTCCAGTTACCGTTAGATCTAACAAGCACGTACCATCATAGAGTGAGTCATCGCTTTTAGCAAGAGATTTACGTAACGTATACTCGAAAGTCTATTCAAATATTAAGCAAATAACTTGCGCAGTTCCAAGTGACTAATTCACAATAGCGTCAGATGCCACTTGCTTGATTAATCGTGATTCCAAATTTGGCGATCGGGGGTTCGGTGACGTAGGTGTATGTAATGACGTATTCATTGTCGTGTAAATAGGTCTTTTGTCAAAAAGTTTTCAAACACCAAAGGATGTTTTCAATAAAGCGTTTTGGTAACTCAGAAGTTTCATGTCTCACGTCCGATAGTTTTTTTGTGACAGGCTGCTACAGGCCTAATTTTGTCCTGCTTTTTGACACTTAACTCAAAACAAAACAAAATTTGTACAAAACGTTGTTTACTGATAAAAACGTACCAAGCCATCACATACAAAAAGATTATTGCACGAAAGTTCTAAACAACATTATCACACTGAAAAACATTTGTTCTGTCCCATTTTTGTGCGATCGATGTCTTGTACAAAACTCTTTCGTTTAAACTGTTTTGCTGTAAAGTTGTGATGATTACAGTGGGGTTGGTAATACAGTTTTTGTATAATTTTGCACACAACTGTGTTTTTAACCTTATAGCGCTTGGCACCAATTCGTAAGTGACAAATATTTGTATGAAAGAATCGTAAAAAAGCAAGTGCATCCAAAGGCGCAGAAAACGAGATGAAAACATGTGGAAACAACAAACAGTGGTACCAACACAAAACCACCAGAAGATATTATTATGCCGATTTGCCTCCAACTTAAGGCGAAAACATTTCAATCTTCTTTCATCAACCACATTTGTTTCATTCCACCTCAAAATAATCAGCGCTATTTTTTCGTAGCGGTTGCAGGTAGGAACTTTCGTGAACTTCCGAAGCCATTTCGTAGTCTTGGGCTTTGTTTAGATAAACGTTCTCATCGTCAGTCTTTGTTTTAACGTAGCGGACGCTTTCGTATAATCGCGAATCGTCTTTTGAGATAGTGTTTAAGGGTGTGTGTGGCTGAATTGTAGATTTGGGCATGCGACAGTACTTCCACGCCAGCGTCACAAGCACGACAAGCACAATTACTGAGCCGATACAAGTGCCAATAACGATAGGAAGCATAGAACCAGGTTCCATCGGTGTACTAGTCGTGACTGCAGTTGTGGCTGAGTATTTTGACTTGGCCTTGCACCTTGCTTCCAGGCTGCTGTATCCTTTGCCGTACATTTCAATCGGGGACGAACATGCAAAACATGGAGCAGTATTGGTGCAGGACAAGTTATAGTTTGAACCGGCTTTGAGAAGTGCATAGAGTTCACATGTACAATTCCAGTTGTTGCTTGCCACTAGGACGTTAGCTAGAGGGTTGATAGTAAGCTGCCCAATGTTGGTGACCTCATTGTGAGATAGATCAATCAACTGAACTGCACTTAGACTCGCAAAAGCTTCTGCTGATACGTAGGCGATGAAGTTGTTGGACAGGTCCAGGCGTAAAAGGCTATTGCTTTCTAGAAAGTTCGATGGTACAGAAGTCAGCACGTTGTGCGAGAGTTTAAACGACGAGAGATGTAAGAGATGGTTGACCAGGTTTACAGCGACTTGGTGTATTTGGTTGTAACTGAAGTTGATCTCCTGCAAGTTTCCCAGGCCGACAAACAAGCCCGCATTCAGTTTACGTAAGCTCTGATCGTTGACGGTGAGTTTTACAAGGGTACCATTGGCAGCTATCAATTGAGTTATATTGGGCAGATTGACTTTCTTTAAGACAATTTCACGAAGATTCGAAACATCTTTAAGGTGAAGAGATGTTATGGGAGAATTTTGTACTTCAAGTAAGTGCAACTCATTCAAATTAACAAAGTTTGCGTGACCAAGATTGTCTAGATTACGCAGCATTACACTCTTAACAGTTCCGTTACAAAAAGTCAAATTGGTTAAAGTTTTTTTCAGGGGAATTAAAACATCTGGATCAAAACTTCTGTGCGAGTAGTCCTCGATGTATAAGGTGAGCAACTTCGTCAACATCTTAAACGTGTTTGGATAGTACTCGAGACCCCAGTGCCCAATCAATAGGTGTTTTAGCCCTGGAGTCATACGAAACGGCTCAGATGACGAGTTGAATAAGAATAAGTTCTCCCGCACATCCAACTTTGAAACCTTGGACGCGATTTCAAAGTCCAACGATTTTATGCTAGTATTGGCAAGCGAGAGAAACCTAAGGCTTTTCGCGTGGCCGTACGGATACAAGGATGAACTTTTAAGGCTGTTGCCGTCCAGTAACAGCGTCTGTAGCTTCGATTGTGCTGAGAACATGCCGATAGTCACGAAAGGAAGTTGATTGTTTGCAAGGTTAAGGAATTGCAGCTCCCTTAGTGGCGAAAAGGCAGTAAAAATATCCACAGAATAACCTATCGCGTTGTTCGAAAGGTCAAGCGCTTCAAGTTGGGTAGCGTACCGAAAAAGGCTGGCTGGTAGCACTGTAAACTTGTTGTACGACAGATCAACGTAGATTAGGTTTTTCACACAGTCCTTGATGACAGAAGCTTGGAATAAAGATAACCTGCAAAAGGCAAGACATTTTTTTCAGGAATGCTTAAAGCAACAACATATTTGCTAGATTATCAAGGGAGAAAGTATGGCAGGGACTACAGCAAATAGGGCTGGGATATACTTGCCTAAGTTGTTGCACAAATTGTTATACCATTTTGATTTATCAAAAGCAACAAAACGAAAACGCTCACAAACCTGTTATTGCTTAAATTGATTCCTTTCGTGCTTGCAGGAAAGACTTCAGTGAGAGAAGTTAGTCCGGCTCCATTACAGTAAGCCCAGACGTCATTACAAGTGCATTTACGAGGACATACTTGTGTCCGGGCCGATGAGGCAGTTGTAGCTAATGTGGTGGTCGCAGCTACTGTGGGTGTTGTGGTGGTCGTTGGGGCATTTGAAGTTGGNACAAGTGCATTTACGAGGACATACTTGTGTCCGGGCCGATGAGGCAGTTGTAGCTAATGTGGTGGTCGCAGCTACTGTGGGTGTTGTGGTGGTCGTTGGGGCATTTGAAGTTGGAGTTGATGTTTTTCGAAACGTCAACGTGGTAAAAATAAGTTTTTTAGTTGTCAAAGCAACGCCTATCGGTAGGCGTCCTAAAACCGCCTGTCTTTGCGATACTGTGCTTGTTGTTGCCGTTTGGTTGGCATAAGCTGGTGTTGCGTTGCCGGGCGGAGTGTAGTTTAGTCCGTGGGAAGTAACAGTACTAATTGCACAGACCAGCGGTGTAAACAAAAGAACATACACGATACGATTTGCCCCCATAGCGAGACACCGAACAAGGTTTAGGCATAATAGTGCGTCAACTGAAACAAAGCAAGATTTGTTAGAACTTTGTACTTGCAAGGCAAAGGGCTAGCTCGAATTTAAACTGGATCTGGCGCTTTTGCAAGCCTTTTTGAAGAGGTATAACGGAAATCTGATATAAGGCAGTTCTACACACCTACAAATTCAGAACAAGGTGTAACTGAGTGCATTTAAACCTATCCACCAATTGTGCCCTTTATGTTTTGCACCCGATAACGTTTTGACGTTGGGTAGCTATTTCCGGCCTAATGGTTGGTATAGTGCTATTGTGTCGCTATGATTTCTTTCACCAAGTGAAATAAACCTAACTCAGCTCAACTTAACATCATCACTACATTTTCAAGGCAACCTATATACTTGAGAAAATCGTTACACAAGCAACGTTTGCCTAAAAATTGTTTAAACGCAAAACCTCAAGCCAGCTTAAACGACACAAGCTCACACTACGCTTACGCAACGGCGAGAATGCTAAACACAAGTGTCTTCTACCAACCATTTATAACTAGCTAAATTCCACAATAAAGCAACTTCCCTGCGACCATGAGAACAGAAAACAAACACACCAAGTACATAGGTTGCCTGCAAAGAGCTTTGCCAGACAAAACAGGATACAGGCGATGAGAAGGCCTGCACCTGTTCGAGCCAAACATCTCTGTCTGATGATATCATCATATACGCACAGGATATTGTGTGTTACTGTCCGGTGCATGACACCCTATGTGTGGCGCATCACACAAGTGAGTTAAAAAACAAAAAAGAAACGTGTTTTTCACTTTTTAGACAACAAATGTTATCAATTTGAAAAACGTTCAAGAAAGCGGCGAAAATAAGTCAAAATAAAACAACTAGGAGTCATATTGGGTTTTCATATTTGACCATAGATTTGATTTTTAGAAGTATTTAGTGGAGCGTAAATAAGGCACAGTTAAATTCACAACAACCATAAGCACAGCAGGAAAAATGCGTCCGCCTATGGATCTAAAGCGTTTAGTAGCACTTTAGATCATATTGTTTCGAACATAAAAATTATGCAGCATTGTGTCAAGCCTTTTGGCCCGTCTCTCCACAATATTTTTTGTTTTTCATGTGGCCCCATGAAAAACATATTTGCACACCTTTGCTATGGACCGTCGAAACAAAAACGAACCTATTTTTAAACCAGTTAAATATTCAAATTTCAACTCAACGCAACAAAGTGGTGTGATCCAGTTTCAACAGAATCAAGTCAAATCAACGCTAGTCAATCAAAAATTGAATCTAATGGGATGATATGTGCATGTAATTTTACATACCGAAATAGCAATTTGTTTGATTTAAAATGCAAACACAGCGCGCTACAACAGCTAGTTTCGTTTACAAATATCTTTTTCTCCAAAAAAAGGTTGTCCAAACACCATGTTGCAAAACGTATGTCTAAACTCTGAATATGTAACATCCAGTCTATGTTATGCTTAACGTATTAAACGCACACCAATCAACGCGGAGACAAATAGGAAACGAGACCTCTTTCCGATTGCTTTAAGCCTTTTTTGTATTAGTGCGTTAATAAGCTGATGTTAATTAACATGGTTTGAACAAATAACACTTCGCACATTCGGCATTTTGTCGCAATGCAAAACCGACGTCACATCCTGTTTAAGTGACGTCACGCAACTGTCGCATATATTTGAATGGCGCAAGGTTTCCAGTTACTACATGCAACGAAACAACATAGAGGCGCTATACTAAATTATAAAAGAAATGTCAAACGCCTGTTGTACAATAAAAAAACTTAAAACTTAGTATTTACTATTCTATTATTTATTTTTAACCTTCGGATCCAGCATTTTCGTTTATGAAATTCTTTTGGCGCCAAAACAAATGAAAACTTGTAAAACAAGCAAGAAAACTACATAAGTGAACAAGTTCATATAGCCTCATACACATTTTCATTTTCTACATCAGTGACAGTTTTGGTATTACTCTGCTTCGCAAAGACGCTTGATTTATCCAAATCGGCGTTACCAAGAGACCTTGAGCTTGGAATAACATAAGGATTTCTTTCCTCTGGCTTGTTACTGATGCCTTTGGTGTTGTACTGGTAAGTGCCAACTTTTTCATAAGTTTCCGCACCAAATGCAAGTGAGACGTATTCCGCTATTGGCGATGGACGGTTTTCTTGTAATTCCGCCACGTCTGCTGGTAATTGACCACGCGAAGGAGCTGAACACTCCGCGTAAACACCGACGTCCGCATCTGGTTTTACTTTTATATTATTTAC
>QXVZ01009896.1:0-18290 GCA_008931825.1 Phallusia fumigata | reverse complement strand
TCGGAAACGTTTCAACACAAGTTGATTTTGATCATTTTTGTTGACATTTTTTAAGTAAACACGTGCTATATGTATGCTAAATTATAAATTCAAATTCATCAGGTTCTCAACAACCAACTAACGATCTTGGGAACCTGTCTGCACCCGCTTAAATTATGGAGCAAGTAGTCAATAAAGCGACCCGTTGCGGAGATGGCTGTCAACAAAAGACGGGTAATTAACGTCACTTCTTGATAATTACCACCTTCAGACTGGTCAGTGTCGCCTTCATCACAAAACAATGACCTGGTTAACATCAAAGTTTCGGCAACCAACAATTAAATCCGTCCCGCCCATATACTGCTACCAATTAATTGCATTGTACGAATTTTTCGGAATGCATTTTGCTCGTGTAGGGCTAACAATTTGTGGCGGTTGTTAACTATATAACGGGGTCAACTGGATTCGCAATTACTGCAACTTATATACAAACTGTTTGATATTACGTTTTTCATTTCTTATCTAGTAGGGGAGAAATGAAAAGTTCCAAAATAATTGTCTTTACTAAACTATCGGTAAGAACGTACAGTTGGCATACATACTTATGATTTGAATAAAATCACATTGGGGATAGTATTTAGCATTTTCGACATACTTGAGATTATTTTACAAATTTGAACAGCTTACATCGCTCACAATCACCCTGTCTCCCTCTAGTCAGGTTCGTGCTTGTTTATTTATGAAGCGTGCACTAAAAATCTTTCAGCTTCAGTTATACGAATGACGTAATACCCGGGTTTTATTGTTTTACCGGCGTCGTTACGTTCCAGATTGCTGGCCGCCAGTGATAGTTACGCGCACCTTGTCTGTTGCTTGCAGTTTGACTTGTTGCAGAGAAACTGGATCGACGACGCAGCGCTGTGACGTGTACGGCCATAAAAGAACCCCCTCTCGCGCGTTTGGCTTTTGTGACGTAATAATGCTTATTGTTACATCCAGGTGCTGATATTTAAACCAGGTGTTTGGTATATTTTATTTTCGGACGTTTATAGTTAATATAAAATAGTTAAAAACGTCATGGTGCTGAAAGCTTAATTAAAGATAAGCTTTTAAACGTTCAAACTTATCGGGTTATAACAATAGTTATATATTTTTTGTGCTTGTGTTTAATTGTGTTGCAGCATTTTAGGGATTAAATAAGGATTTGACGATTGAACGTGTGTTAAATCTCTATGAAAAGAAACACTACGATTTCTTCCATGTGAACATGTTTAACCACGCGTCAATTTCTTTGCTCAGCTTTACACACCAAACGAGAAACCGCCCACTTCGCAATACCGCGAATCCGGTAGCAGTTGCAATGGAACTGTGTTGAATCGATCGGAACGCCAAGTTGAAATGCCAGGAAGCTTCCCACACAACTTACCAGCACTGACAGTAGGTGCAGACTGACACCAAGTACAGGTAGATGTTGCTGTGTTGACGGATTAACCGTCATTAGGTCACTTACCTTCGCTTTTCAATGTTTTTGTTTCTGTACCAGTGAAGGTGGTACCACCTTGCATGGGCGTGTGCTGGGCAGCGTCGTAGGCGGAACAAGTTTCGTTATGCTTGTGATAGTTAATAAGTTCGCTTTGCCTGTGGGCCGACTCTGAGAATCCTGTCGTCTTACCTAAATCCTGAGTTCGAATTACCCACATTTCTTCATGTGGTTAGCGGAGCTTTGTATTAAGCCCTCTTAATCTATGTGGATGTGTTTATAATGCTTAATTAATGGCATCTTATCCTCTCGCGTTTTCACTGTACTAGCATTGTTTCCTACAATCGCGAGTGACCTAACATTAAGGTTACCCGTCTGTTTGTTGCTTTGGGCTAAAATACCAAATTGTAAAACAAATTACCGATATTCAAACGTCACACGTAGGTTCAACTTTCCAAATCAAACAATTTGCTTCAAAACCAATAAAATCGCCCCGTAGGTAACGCAACCGCCACGTAGTCGTAAGGTTGGTGGTTCAAATCCCGTCCCTCTCTGTTTGTAGTTCCCAAGCAAAAAGGTGTTGCGTCGATTCTGGCGAGCCCTTTTGAACAAAGTTAACGTCATCAATTTCCAGTGTTAGAATGGCCAGGCACTCGATGTTTTGTTTATGATTGAGACTTTGGTCATAAAAAAATCGAATTGACCCGAGTCACAAAAGTGGTGAGATTCGTGGCGCAGGAAGCCATTTTCACCCGCATGGTCTTCGTGTTATCTCAATATTTCTTCATTGTTTTTGTTTAAAAACAGAGAAAAAATAATTTGTCTTAAAATCATAATTTGTCTAAAAGATTTTTATTTAAACTTAGTTGACGCAATAACTCTTTGTCTGGGGTCGTCATGCATGAAGACTTGCACTTGTTTGAACAATCCTGAGTACGAATCCCGTTGAAGTTTTCGCTGTCTGAAAGTCGAGATCCCGAACAATTCGGCACGGTGCTCGCCCGAACTCTGACACCAATTGCTGCGGGGTAACGTTCAATTGACAGAAAATGCGAAAGTAAAGACACAACCTCATAATGCATATGTGTGAAAAGGATAGTATTTGATAACAGTGTACGATGATTTGGCACACCAAATATGTCTACATAGAAACTTAGAAATCGAGGTAAAGTAATATCTCCTCCCAGGATTTTACCCTTCACAATTTTACTGGGTTAACATTGGTTTAATGGTTATCGCTTCAATGGTAACTTACAAGTTATAATGCTTACCCATCCCCCCACGACGTACGGCAGATAATTTGCACGCGTTTTTTTGTTGTAATGCTCAACTGTCGTTATGCTGTCAGATTTTAGTGACCGCAGGACAGCATTTATCCACTGATAATCTGATAAACCTTCGCTAACCAACCGCGAACTTATGCTGGAGGTCAAACCAGGTTGTTTTCGTGTCCACAACCGGCTATGGTGTTTTCCGGTACAATGGTGAAAGGTGGGGCTCAAAAAGGTTTACGAAATCCGATCATTTTGTGATGTTTAGTTAAACATAACTGCAAGAGAGCTTGTGTATAGTTAATACGTTGTAATGCAAACGTCTGAATAATCGGTGTTGGCATCATCAGTACAAAAATGACAACTGCGATTTTCGAAACGTTGCACATATGTTTTTACTACATACAAAGTCTCTTGTAGTTATGTTTTTATTTAGCCTACTCGTCTCATTTTGTAATGTATACTTTTAATTAAGAGCTGGATTAAAGCTTTATGTAGCTAGCATTAACATGTCTTAACTTGGCAAAACAAAGCAATATCGGTTGAAATCAGTACATGCATCAGTTGAATGGTAGGTTGCCCAGTATTTACACATCTAAGGGAAGGTATTAATGAAATTTCCTTAATTCTATGGCAACCACTTGATTTAAGGTTGAAATAGTCCCAAATGTTTGTGACATTGGTTTTCAACATTGGCCCCATCGCACCTCTGGGGTTTGTGAGGCGCTAGGAAAAGACATATTTTGTCATACATCTCTTCATTGTCTATTGGGGCGCTTTCAAATCAACTAACTGTTCAGTGGACGGTACAAGAAAAAAAGGTGGTTGAGAGACGATTGTTTCTTGCGTCCAAGTGTGTTTATGATGCCTAACCACAAATCAACGCTGTCATTTGCATGCAGTGTGTAAGATCCTCTGTTGGTGTTATCAGGCCGCAAACCGGTTTGTGCAGTTGTCTAGGTTCGTTCAATGCATGGGTTTGAAGCGGTTTGAAATATCTTTTCAAGTGCAAACTTTAAAGGTCCGCCACACGTCTTAACGTGTCCCAGTCCTTCGATGCAACGCATTTGAAAAAGTTTGTTGAACTTTCGACGCACCAGCGATAAAAATTTATTGAAGACGCTTATTATCAAAGTTGTATTTATTCATACAAAAACAAAAAGAAATATATTTGTATGTGATTTAATGTGATGTGTGGGCTTTTACAAAAACCAAACACAACCGGAGTGTAACGTTTTTGCGGCTTGACCTTTTTCTTGCCCAAATTCGTTACAAATTTTCTCCAATTTTACGTTTTGACAATGTCAAAATTAAAGCTTTGTTACGTCATATGGAACATGCCGATGTCGCTTGTAGCCTGTCGCGTCCGGTTGGAACCTTCAGCCTCAGGCCCGACCATCGCTACATCTTGGGTATTCACCTTCGTGTGTCAAAGGTGAATTTCCTCTCACATCCGTCAACAACGTGCTGATGTAGTGGATACAACGTAATTTTGACTTTTTGTGAGGAATTAAGGCCAAGGTGACTGGCTGTGACATGTAACCGACGGATTTTGACACACATTGAATGTCGTAGCTATGGTGGGTTTAAAACAGTCACGATGTTTTCTTGAAAACTAGGTAATTCTGTCGGGAAAACATTTCTTGGTAGTACGTTGCTGTTTTTTTCCGGTTTTTACTGTGTTTCTTGCTGTGTCATGTGTTAGTAACTCAAAATTTAGCCCATGAGCCACCCGAAATTCTGAGCCAGCTATTAAATAATTTTATGACCATTTCTTGACATGAAAAATACCCAAAACACACGATAAGATATGACTCAAACACATTTTAGGTGCATTTACCAATTTGGACAATTGGGTCGTTGCCCCGGTTATTAAATTCGTCTCATAAATAAATTTTTATCTCATAGGTCTTTTTTATATTCTTCAATTAGTTGTAAGTTAAAACTTGTTGGCTTTGGAGCTTCTGCTCACAATCTTAGGCCTTTTATTTCATCGAGAATTTTAATCTGTATTTCAACAAATAGTGATTTGTTTTGAGATCAATGTGATTAATGTAAATTTTGTCACCACACAATAATTGGAATAACTTAGCAAGCTACAAGCTGGTTTTCCAACGAGCTCCGTTCAACCAAGCGTGGCTCTTTCCGAAGCAATTCGTGTTTTCACTGATGAGGGCATAAGTTATTATCGGGACATTTGACAATAAATAATGACGATTTTTAAATTCTTAAATAAAGCATGGACTGCTTGGGTCAGTATATTTTAACCAACGGTTTCGAACAGATGCCTGATTAGTGTTCTAAAAAATTGTGTTTTACTTGGTAACTTATCACTTTTGGCCAATTTTCAAAAAATTTCACATAGATTAAATGCACGATAACCGCTGGAAAGGATCGGAAATCCTGATATGCAGGCCCTGGTAGATAATAGAGATATCAGCATGGGTGTTACCTAGAACTACCCAACGCATGACGCATTTCACCCAGTCATGATTGGTATTTCTCCCCACACATTGCTGGGCAGTTGGGCCGGAAAATATTAGCGGATTATATGCCAACAGGAATGTGAGATTACCATCTTGCAGTGTAGCAAATTGGCTGCTTAAAACTTGTGAGCACCGCCCTTGCAAAACTGACTACCGGGGTTCAACTGAACATTTTTGAAGTTTAACTTTCGTTGAAATGCCCAACATCAGTAATTTTCAAGCGTGTGCTGAATTGTAATAAATGACCTTGGAGGTACACGATGACCTTGAAGGCTATAAAGGGTCTCAAAGGTCACAAAAAATTGTAAAAAATGACATTGAGGGTAAACCGGTGATATTTAGTTGTCAGAAAATGACCTTGAGGGTTGGGGGTGACCTTGAGTGTAATTATGACCTTGAAGGTAACGGGTGACCTTGAGTGGAAACGGAACAGAGAGTCGGCTGTAACAGTGACCTTGAAGTGTTCGGAATGACCTGAATAAGTTTACTTATCACTACACCTGAGTTGCTAATTGTGCCTTTCGAGGTGAAAATAAGCGGTCGTCTGGTTGATTGTAGCACTGTGTGGAAGTAAAACGAGACAGAATGTCGGTGTGAGAACAGCAATGACTTTGTTGCTAACCTGGCTTCGGGTTTACAATCTTGTGTGACTTCCGCAAACTATGTGAGAAAAAATGACATCGATATTGCAACTTGCTGCAATTTTGTTGTTGTTGCAAATGTTAGTGTGTTCGTTTACACCTTATTAAAAACATAACTGCCCGAGAGCTCATATGTAGTAAATACATTTGTATTGCAAACAATCGCTGTTGTCATCACCATTTCATTACTTTTCAATTCTTACATTCCTTTGTTTATAATCTTTTGATAAACACACAAGATGAAATCGTGAAAAAAAAATTTGAACGGGAACGATCGGTTGTTGTTTAAAATTATTCTTGCAAAGTAAGTTACCCTCCAAGCAGGATAAGTGTGAGCAACGCGACGAGCATATTTACAAGCATAATTTGGAATCGGCATTGCTACAACGATCTCAACACCTCCATAGTAACCAACAGTGTTTTGAAACCTAGAAACCATTACCCTGTCCCCTTTAGGTTTAATGAAGGTACAGTGGTGTACATCTGTGTGATGCGCAAACCTTATTTTCTAAAATGGGCATTTCACCAACATTTTTCGTTTCTTTTTGCGTCAATAAATGCAGTTTTGATATTAAGCGGCTTTAATAAATTCTTATCGCTGGTGCGTCGAAAGTCCAACTAACTTCTCCAAATGCGCCGCATCGAAAAAAAGTTTGAGAATCATGTCTTGTGTACGTTACTTGACACCACATGCCCACAATGACCAGTCACCTTTTAATCAGGTCCCGACAAATCTCTTTCATTTTCGCCCGCTTTTCCAGCTATTATAACTGGTCAATTATACGGAACTTGACCGATGGCTGCTATTAACCGGATTAACTTTGTGACAAGACTTAGCGAACACGCCCATGTAGTGACCAACCGAACAAGTGACATTCTTTATGGCGATGCGAATACTTTTCTGATTCCTAAAACGGGTGGTATGTATTTACAAACGGTAACAATTTAGTTGATTGACTTTAGAAAAGGTTGTTTGAGATCAAGCTCTATAATTTTTTAAGTTTCTGTTTCTGAAAGACAGCTGTTCTCTGTCTGGTCCATCGTTTAATTTTCGATGGGCGTCGCTTCGAAACAAGTTTGAGAATAACCGCTGTGACATATTTCTTGGCATTTTGCAACGGGGCAAATCGATAATGCCGCGTTAAGACAATGTCAAAAAAGGTTCGCTATAATTGAATTTCATAGCTTTTTTGTTTCTTTGTATATCCACATCTTACTTCGATTGTTACGTCACACCTTTAGGTAACTCCTGAACACGCGCGGTTCACGTGGTTGCTTCATAGATCTTTAGCGACATCTTGTGGACGTGGCGTATCACATAAAATCATGTATAAGTACGATCTATTGTGAAAGTTTGCCCCTGGTGCCTGACCAACAATTCAATCCAAAACTGTATTTAAAGAAACAGGGGAAGTTTAAAATCGGGGATTGCAAACTTGCTTTTCAAATTTTCAAAGTCGAGCCACTTCCGGTAACCTATAAGTAATACGTCCAGCCTTAAAAATATGTTAGTTGGTCTTCTCATATACATGTGCAATTGTGTGCTATTGTGCAATTTAGAACTGACTTTAATAACAACGATGGTAAATGCGTTTTCGTTTAACTATGCGCGTTGTGTGTTAATCCGTAACAATTGTTGTTCCGATAAAGCGTGTCCCTAATGTCTTTTCTTTCCCCTTTAAAGAGGATATAAAAACAAACAAAAATGTGTTTATTGAACTTAAGCGGAAGGCAGACTGTTTTGTTGTATGTGGGATTCGAACCCCCGCCTGTGGTTCCCAAACTATGGAACACGTACCACGTGTGATACGCGAAGGTCTTTTCAGTGGTCAGGGTTGTTTTGCCGATTCAAGTTATTCAGCCAGCAAGTCAGTTCCTGGAACAAGTTGCTTCACTTCATGATTGATTTCAAGTTTTCTGAAAGTAGGTGGAAATTGTAAAAACAGAGAAATGGTACGTGTGATTACATCAAGTTTGCAAACTGGGCCGTTAGTCCAAAGCGTGTTTTTTTGTTATTGCTGTTCACGGTGGTTTTGACGAATCGCTTTTGATCAAATTGAAACGAATTGCTTAATGATTTTTGCAAATGATGAAATTGCTTTAAATAAATTTTAATACGGTTTCTTTTGGGTGAAAGTGGCAAGTAGTCTCTGTCTAGTGGTATTGCAATTCCATGCAATTTGATCAACAGCGATTCGTCAAAACATTTTTTGCAAATCAGCAATTTCAAGAAAAAGCCGACACCACTGAATTGCATCGACTCTCGTGCGTCACCTTGACTGTAAATGTCTAAAAAACTTTACAGACAAGGTGACGCACGAGAGTCGATGCAATTCAGTGGTGTCGGCTTTTTCTTGAAAATTGCTGATTTGCAAAAATGCTCGCATTGCTATGGATTAGTGGCAATTTGCATGAGGCAGCGTTTTGCGTAATCTGTAAGTGGTTGAGGAAGTTAGAAGTGGTTGACCGCAAGTTAAACTCGAAACTGGTGCAGATAAAGATGATCTTTTGTTTGCTTGGATTGAACAAGACATTTGTGTTTTTTGGATAAATATATTTGCTCGGAGTAGTGGTTTAATAGTTCTAACGTTTCGACAACAACTCATGCCATCATCAGCAATACAATAAGGCTTGTAGGCTACTTGACATGCAGATCTCGTGTTTGTGTGTTTGAGAGAACGGTTTGTTTATTTGTTAAATAGTTGGATCAGAAAGAATAGATGCGGGTTATTTTTTAACCATCACAAACACTGTTCTGTTTATCAGGCAAAAATACCGTCCTATGTATAATGCACGTCACGGTACTGCTTTAAGATTCGATTTAGTTTGGCGAAATAGGACGTTAAACTGTTACTTAAATCAGAAGGAATAGATTATAGGACAGCTTTTCGAAAGTGATAATTTCTACTCTGACGGTACAAAACATCACAAATGCACTGTTGGTATTCCAACTAGAGTTTGGATTAGCGAATTGTCCACCAGCTGGAACATTTGAATTTGCCAAGGGTACAGTGTTTTTGTTTTTCAAAAAGTTGGTTAAGATACAGTAACACTGCGGCACACCTAGCATCGTCTCACGGCACAGCAGTGTGACGCGGCACACCGGTTGCGGAGCACTGATATACACTGTTCTGTTAATCATATACGTTGCAATACTGCTTGTTTTTGCAACGAAAAATAAAGTATGTCAGATAATACCATTTTGATTTCTTTTTGTTAAATTAAACTTTCTATTTGATCCTTAATCGTGAAAGTACTGAAAATTACAAAGACCTGAATTGTGTAGTTTAAACCCGGTTTAACTGGAAACGTTTATTTTGTTAGGAATCGATTATTTCCCCCTTAAGCTTCTTCCGATTTGTTACTACAAAATCCCCCGAATCAATCGAGCTAATTAATCAGTGACATTCGATCCTCTCAACAGCTCAGCAAATGCGTTTTACAATAATTAGATAACTTTTGTATCCAGTAAAAGCTATTTGGTAAACAAGTACTATGTTATCATTGAAAATCTTGCTACACCGCCTATATTTGTATCGTTGTATAGAATTTACTGGAGTCACAAACTTTTTCAAATGAAGTAAACTTTTTTGATCGGTGTTGGGCTTTTAAGTGCAATCTGCTGTAAACAACTTCGTACGAAATCTTTGTGCAAAAGGGCACGCATGTTCTTCACATTACAAATATATTTTGCTGCAAAGCACACGAGTTGTGGACAGCAGGGGGTCTCTCTCTCTGTTTACAGTCGGTGTCCAAATCGACGCTGTAAAATGCATGGATTCACGCTGTAATCTTAATCACGAGTATAATGTGTTTGCTTACAGACTGTAATTGCGAAAGCAAGGCCACCCAAAATGTTTTGCAGGGCGACATCAAGAAAAAAATACGGTTGCTAAAACTTAAAGGTTTTGAATTACAAAATTTATGCAAAATTAACATAATCCATGTTTTTGATCTGTGTGTGCGAAAAGTTGTTTTATTTAAACCCTGCTTTATGTCAAATTTGTTGAATATATCAACTTTAATTTGGTTTAGGAACCTCTGCAAAATTCGTTACAGCAACAGGTCGCACTTTACTCACTCCAAGTCCAACCAAGTGTATCAAAAACAGTTTTTTGTTAAGCAGTTGACGTTTGTTGAAGTTCTCAGATGAGAGTTATTCTCCTAACATGACAAAACGCAGACCGCGATGTACGTCTGCCCAAACGTAAAAACTAGCTCTAATTCAAATCGCCTGTGGCATATTTCTATGTGTGTGATAACGGATATTTGGCATTCTTGACTGTGCCGAAAACCACGTGTTTAAGGTTTTAATGCTAAAGACTTGATTGTAATCTCATCAGTAGATTGCTCAAAAACAACCTGAACTTTGCCCAGTATGTCACTAAGCAGCAGTGTAAAAACTATATGCACACGCTTATCTGATACTAAACACTTTCTGATTATATTTAATTTATTAAATTTCAGTTTTTTTAGTTTGGGAATTAAACCTGCACAAAAAATGGTCCTTAAAAGTAATTTTGTTGTTTTGTGGCTTGCTTTTTGGCATCAAAATTGGAAGCATTTAAAATTTTACGTTGACCGCTCTGTTTGTGTTCTCCTCACATTTTTGTTTTATGAAACGCCATGAGTGAATCGCGCGTTTGGTTTTCAAGCCGATTTCACGCATCTCTTCGACAGTTAGTGGTCAGCAATAGGCGGTGAACAAAGTTCAAACGTGTTTTTGCGCGACAGTCTTATATCGATACAACCTACTGTCAATTTAATGAGATTTATTTGAAATTGACAATGTTTTCATGCGGCATTTGGAGCGCTACCGACTCAAATATACATGCTGATCCTAACAGTCATCGAGTTAATGAGATTCTTCACATACTGACGATACTTTTCCTAACGCAAGTTAAATATGCATTGTTTATGTGAGTCAGTATCAAGTTCCACATTGCTCTTTTAATTATTTAAGCGCTAGAAAAGTCGGAAAAAGTAAATGCTGTGTCATCGCGATGTATCGGTGACGTCAGCAAACAAACAGTCTTTGATGACGCGTCAAAGGAAAAAGAGAAAAAGAGCGCGATGACATGTTTTCTTTGGATCTTGTTTCTTGGTTGAAAGACACAGAACCGTGTTTCCCATAGCGTCGGCCGCGTCTCAGTGCTTAGTTTTTTTGTGAAGATTATAGCGTCGGATGCCTGAAAAGGATAGACAAGAAGCGGGGCTTTCGGAAACCGTTGTTTTTTTTATTTTAAAATGTGCGAAATTATCAACGGTGTCAAGTAAGGGATATTTTTAGGCGCCTGTGATCGATGCTTTCAAGTTTAGTGGTATGGATATGTTAATTTACACAAATTCGCGATGTTTCAGAATTGTGATGGAAAATGCTCGAGCTTAGAATCTTTTTGGAACATAATTTTGTGTTCAACCTGCTGTTTAAGATGTGGAATCGTTTTTAGCCAAAGTAGTTGCTAGATTTTTCTTTCCTGCCGAAAAAACCTTACGTTTGCAAAATTTCGGCAATGGTCAGATTGTCAGCCTAGTGTGTCTGTGGGATTAGCTTTTCTCATAAAGACGTGAAGCAAGAGATTCGATTCTATTCTGTTTCGGGATCCGTAAATCTGTTTGGTTCAGGTTGTTGACGCTTCCTTGAACATGCTTACAGAAATATTTTATCCGATGTGGTGACTTGGTATTCCAGCGTGATCAGTAAACTTTGGGGCTTGTGCTGCCGCAAAAATTTAAGGACTTCGCGTTGCTTTGACTGCTTTCATTGGCAAGTTAAGCAGCTTAAACATCAGAACTATGACAGTGGTGTCCAAACTTTTCAGTGTCTTGGTCTTTTTTAACGACTTGTTTGAAAGTTGTGGACCCACTTAATAAAGTTAGTTGATAATGTTGTTTCTACTGGAAAATACCACATAATACTTTAAATTGAGTACATACGCCTTACGCTCAATTAGTTTACACAAACAGTTTCAAAACATTTTACAAAATAAAAATTTTGGTGTCGATGCCTGCGTTTACCGACCGCTGTTTCTTTAAATACTTCCGCTGATGCTTGAACTAAAATTTTACCTGTTTTTAATTTGTCTTCAGCAGAGCGAACCCTGTGTGTAAGTAGGACATAATATCCGCCATCCTGTGCTGTAAATATGCTTGTGCGGAACCGGATCATCTCCATAGCAACCGTGCTCGTCGCCGCGCTCGTGTTCGGAGCCCCAGGTGAGTGACGTCACATACTTTTGAATAACTTCAGCTTACGAAGAAAGTAGCATGGTGAAATAGTAGTCATGCATGTGTGATGACAAGAACTGTGTTGTTTCGATACTTGTTTCTTTGCTTTAGTTTAGACAGTGCCTTCCAACCTTTTTGTGGCCGCGTACCACTTAGTTCCAGAGAAAGTAATTTCGATCAGATAATTTTTTATTTTCTGAATCGAATTATGTAAATGCAACGAATAACGCAGTTCAGTTTAATGCGCGAGAGGTGCTCGCGTACCAACTGGAATGTTGTCGTACTACGCTGTTTTGTCAAAGTGTCAAATGCCCTTTACATATGGATTTTCCTTGCTTTTATCACAACATTTGTTAAGCAAGGGGCATAATTTGTTATTTCTCTCCAATCTCCACCGGATACTTCATCACTAGCCCACAGTGGAAAGTACACCCTGCGCACATGACCAAGTGGTAACGATCTGTGCCTAGATACCCGCTATCATTCCATCTTTTCAACCTTCACTACGTACTTATCACGGGTACTTTTACTTGAAGACAAATTGCGAGCATAAATTGATTCTCCTGATAGATAATACAAAGTCATTTATAGGCTTGCTTGTCGCATTTCCAAAGCGTGAAAGCAGCAAATTTCTATCGTAAGATAAGACCACTTTACTGGCTTGCAGAGCACAGACACTCTATTAACGTGTGCCTACGGCGTGATAAGGAAATCACGAGTTTTTAGGATTTTATGCTTGTCTGGAGTCAAGTGCCGGTTGTGACTTGACAATACTTGACCAGTTGCTGCAGTGTGGCACAAAAAATGTATTGAATTTGACAACAGTCAATAATTTTTTTATCAACATAGTTCCATCAGTTTACAATTGGTCATTTTTACGACAACTTTTAAGTGTTTGAAATGTGTTAAACTTCCAGGGTGAGATGCATGATCATTTGTTGGCTGTTGTTGCTCGGCTTTGTACGTGTTGAAAATCGTCGATAAAAATCTTTTTTAAACACGTGTACTGTTTCTAGCGTAAAATCGTAATGAGCAAAAAATTTACTGTCTGGTATTTGAAACAAACAATTAGTTCCAGGTATTACACAAGCAATTAAACTTGTACTAATCTAGCTTGATTTACAACCCACAAAATTGGTCCCTTGTTCCGTTTTAGTTAGTCAGCATAGAAACTTGCACATTGCTGGTGTCAAAGTTCATGTTTGCTTAACTGCAGGGCAATAATTGCTGACAGGCCAATATACCACAGCTAATCGCGTGCAAATTCGATAAACATCTCCGCCTGTGGGGGATATATGGCCACAACCGGGTTGCTTGTTTTCTACGAAACTTAAAACGTAATGAGTTTGGCGAAAATCCACAAATTGACGAAGTGTGAAATTGGGAGTTGGTTCCTCCCTCGATGTGGCCTGCAATTAACAAGTTGTTGTTTGGACTACGGAGGTCAAGTAACGTTAATTGCTATTCACGTTTGCTGCCAAGTTGTAATAAGATTGAAGTACTGGATTTTGGGGTTAAAGTATTGGTGCTGCAGACAATAATGTATAGGGTAGACCACCGATTATTTCGTCTTCAAAGTATTTTTTTGACTCTATTTATTTTAAGGTGCGCCTACTGCGTCAATTAACCATTGTGTCCACATTTGTTTTCATCTTGGTGTATTTTCAACCGTGAGGTTTTTGCAGAAATGCGGTATGACATCATGACCTTGCTGCATTTCTTCAAGGTCAATTTAAGAACAGATCTCGACACCTGCCTCTCCATTCACACCTGACACGTTCAAATCACGCCACAGTTTACTAAACCCTGTCACACTTCGTCGATTATCCCCTAACCTGATAAAGAACGACGATGATGGATGATCTTGTTGGAAGGTCAAACCTTAGGGTCATGACCTCAAGCAGCTCTGCCTACCTGCCACGACGCCGTGAGCTAAAAGCGGGGTGGCCAGCGCTCTTCATGCAATCAACCATGGCGTTTAAACTGCTTGAATTGTCTTATTCCCCCACTTGGCGAAATGTATATATTTGTGAGCGGTCGCTTGAAGCGGGTTGCCTGACAAGCTTTGTGCGGTCCACCGATGCGTGATGTTTAAGTTGTCAAAGATTTTTTTAGGGCAGATTTTAAGAAAATCGGTCGCAACAGCTGAATATGTTTACTATAAACAGATTGAAAAAGAGGCTGTTTACCAATCTCTTCAGTTTTTAACATGTAAAGTAAAATATATGTGTGTACAGTTTTTTGTCCGGGGTTTATTGCTCTTGATTAAAACAAAGTTTGTTTGAAAGAGAGTAATATGGCAATATGTTTTTCATACAACAGTCGTATGTTTTTTATGCGACTGCAGACTTTGTCCATCACACCGCGTTATTTCGATGCGTTTTTATTAAGAACCCAGGTTACTTGATTAATGAAACGACTCCTAAAAAGTGACAGCGGTTTGTTGCCTGTTGTCTTATCCTTTAGTGTGCCCTATCATTTGACCTACAGAATCGCTTGGAATGCTCGAAAAATGGCCCTTCGGGCGATTGAGTATAATGGGATTAGGTTGATCTGCCGAGAGGATCAGCCGTGGTTACTGTCGCTCTGCTCATGACGAAGCGTTTAGGCTGATCAGGATCAGCACCAAACAATGGTTAACCGCATGTGGTAATGCCACGAAAAAAGGTCCGACAGACAACGTGGATTTTAAATGCAAATAAACTTGGTTAGGCGTTCTTGTTTTATTGCCAGACAATCATAACAGCATTGAATGCAACTACATTGCGATGCAAATAAGTTAATCCTTATTTTTTCTCATTTTAACGGTATTAGTACTCATTTAAAACCTGCGGATGTTTCAAGGTTTACTAGTTTTTTTTACATGCTGGTATTAGGATTTCCAAGTCGTTTCGGGCACAAGTAAGCGATCCTAGTGTGTTACGTAGGACATGTTTTGGCCCTTGGAATTCCAGCTTACCAAAGTGATAACGAAGCACAAAATATCACATCAGCAAAATCTCAGCGTTCGCCCTAAAGGTTTTCCAACGCTGGCGACGGTAGACGTTTNCCGCGTTATTTCGATGCGTTTTTATTAAGAACTCAGGTTACTTGTTTAATGAAACTACTCCTAAAAAGTGACAGCGGTTTGTTGCCTGTTTCTTATCCTTTAGTGTGCCCTATCATTTGATCTACAGAATCGCTTGGAATGCTCGAAAAAATGGCCCTTCGGGCGATTGAGTATAATGGGATTAGGTTGATCTGCGGAGAGGATCAGCCGTGGTTACTGTCGCTCTGCTCATGACGAAGCGTTTAGGCTGATTAGGCTCAGAACCAAACAATGGTTAACCGCATGTGGTAATACCACTAAAAAAGATCTGACAACTAACGTGGATTTTAAATACAAATAAACTTGGTTAGGCGTTCTTGTTTTATTGCCAGACAATCATAACAGCATTGAATGCAACTACATTGCGATGCAAATAAGTTAATCCTTAGTTTTTCTCATTTTAACGGTATTAGTACTCATTTAAAACCTGTGGATGTTTCAAGGATAGTTTTTTTTTACATGCTCGTATTAGGATTGCCAAGTCGTTTCGGGCACAAGTAAGCGATCCTAGTGTGCTACGTAGGACATGTTTTGCCCCTTGGACTTCCAGCTTACCAAAGTGATAATGAAACACAAAATATCGCATCAGCAAAACCTCGGCGTTCGCCCTATACATTTTCCAACAGTGGCGACGATAGATGTTTGGTTGATCCATCATCTCACTTTCCTGTGACACGAATGGTCGTTTATTTTCAAACAAGGACATCTCGTCTCTGCTGTTGTTGTTGTTGCGTTAACCGCGGCACCTTTTGATTGTATGAACGCGCAACATAACACTGTCTAAACATGTAGGAAACGCAACAAGACAACACGCGTTTCTGACGTGATATAAAGTTACCTTAAAACGACCCTCACCCCGATGAAACGCTAAGTGCTAATCGTGACAAGGTGGTGCTCGTTTGTTTGTGGTGTTTGTCCGAGGTGGTCAACATACATGTTGTTAAGCCAGCTGGTCCAACAGATGGCTTGTGACACAAGTTAGGGTTTTGTTTTAAGTCTTCACATTGTGATGACCTCCTGCGACATTACTGACATTACTGTGAGCTTATGTGCTTGTTACTTGCGTTCTACAAAACAAACACAATACTTTTGTACGTCTCCAGTGAAAAATGGAAAATTTTTGATAAATGGTTGGATGCGCAGCTTCTAAAGAAATATTCAATGTTCTGGAACGTTTGTTGGCGACACTTTTTTTGCTTTTGCTGCAAATTTTGTCAGAATTTTGTATTAACAAGTTCAAACGTGAACCATGCGACCTCTTGTGGAGCCAATTAAAAAATCTAGGGGAAGGAGTGTTTTTAAACGGTGTTAAAAAACTTTATGTGTTTCATGATAACTTTCAAATCAACACCATGTCTGTTACTCATTACTGTCTTCCAACATCTATATTGTGAATTCAATGCTATACTTTTTCAAAACTCCACAAGGTGGAGCATGCTAAACAAAAGGTTGGAACCTTCCTTTATTATTTGAAGATGGTCACTAGTTTGGTCAAACGCTTTCTTTCCAGGGTATTCTGATACTGTCCTGATTCGGGATATCCCAAGAACATTATAAAATTCTCGGAAAAATTTCCGTTTTTTACTTCACTGTTCCAAATTTTCCGTACCTATAAATTAATCGATCCATGTTTTTCCAGGCTGTTTGGGAAGCGATGCCGAAAAGGCTTTGATCGGAAAACTCCTCAAACGATACGACTCCATGGTGAGACCTGCGTCACATTATCGTGACGTCATCAACGTGACGTTTTCACTTACTCTCCAGCAGATTGTCGACCTGGTGAGTTTGTGTTCGAACCCGGGATGAATCGCAAACATTTTTTTGTCGGAATTTGGGTCAGGACGACTCAGCCCATTTAGCGCTCGACCATATAGGAACTTGTTCTGTTTACCCTCAGCTTATTGGCGTGACCAGGTTGCTGCCAACAAGCGGAGTGTTGTTCCAGCTTCAAACTTCAAACTTATTGACGTTCTATTTTCCTGGGGTGTATGTGTCTTATCATTTCATCAGCTGGCACCTTTTTGCCTGGCTGTAATTTGTCCAGGCTTCGTGGTTAATTAACTTTCCGTGCTTGATTTTAAACAGCGTTACCTTAAAGCGACAAGTGATGAATTTCTGCCTTCACACTTTAAGTTTTCTAAACGTTAAATTATAGGTACTGGAGTCAACAGAACAACACGTTTTTACCTCCAGATTTTCTTCCTTTTTCGTTTTTGCATTCGCTAATTCCGGTATTTATTTTTTAAGGATGAAAAAAATCAACTTCTTACTACAAGCATGTACATGGGATGGGTAAGTTGTGGTTTGTTGATAAACAAGACTAGAGGGTGAGGGTTCAAACCCCGCATCAGCCAGGTTAGTTACACGCCTTCCAACACCTCCCAACACGCTGTGTCTCCAAGAAAGTTTTTTCTCAATTTAGAAGCATATCAGTCAGTGTCCTGTTATCGTTAGCCTGCATGAAAGCTTCAGGGGAGATCTAAGTATCAAGTATGCGCAAGCGTTTAATTCACGATTGGAAGCATATGTTGAAATTCCAGCAAGCTAGAAGCATATAAAGTCACTTCAAAAAATTTGCTCTAGTAATCTTGCCTTTCAATTCAGTTTTAATGGTTTGTTTGGTCCGCGATTCGGAGTTGCGTGTTTGAGGTCAACAGGTCATTGGTTCCAATCCTAGCCTCGGTTAAAGTCACGTGTTAAAGAAGGGTTTAGTCTTTTAGTTTCCACTTGAACTTGATTTTTCAGGCGTGGAACGACACTTATCTTAAATGGAATCCTGACGATTATGACGGAATAGTCGATATTCGGCTGCCAGCGAAAAAGCTGTGGAAACCAGACATTCTCGTTTATAACAGGTTTGTGAAGTTTCTTTATGTCATCGTCTGGAAATGTAGCAGAACTTATATATACAAAGCCTTGAGCGGTGCTCTAAATAATATTTTCTCAATACATATATTACCTACAGTTTGTTGTTGTTATTAGCCAAAAGTCTGATTCACCGTAAATGCGAAAATGTTTTTGCCGAATTTACTCGGTTAAAAAGTCAAATAACTTTTTGACCGTTGTGTGTAACGTAAAAATCTGCACGTTGTCTCCAATGAGGTCATTAAAACATTC
>QXVZ01009894.1:0-23943 GCA_008931825.1 Phallusia fumigata | reverse complement strand
ATAAAAGAGTTGTTTGTCAAAATTTGTTACAATTGGAAAGAGTATGAAATTGCCGAAAAATTATACATCATAAATGGACAGAAAAAAAATCATACTTTTTATCAAAGACATAACAACCAAGCTACTCTATCGTTATTTTGAATCGTGTTAAACATGAATTTAACTTATTTTTCGTCTTGTGCGGAAACTAGCTGCCTAAATGAATACAATCCTACATATCTCAGAGCATCGCACTTAATAAGATAGATAATACTTTAGACCAACTTTTACCATGCTCCCGTCGTTCTGTTGAAATTCCAAGGTTTCCATGTTGGATGACATTGCCTGCATCGACTGGAACAAAAACAAGCAAAGTTACAAACACAACCTTGATCAGAAGATCAGGAGTAAAAAACTACAGAAGATCCAAAACGGCAAGTTTTCTGTTTCGCCGAGCACCGAACACCTCATGGTACAAGGTAAAGGGGTTAAATGACCCTAGCGTCGTAATTTGACCTTGTCTTAACCTTTGAAATGGAAATGGCCCGCACGGCACCGCGAAACATACTTGGCACCAATACTTTAATGTTCTATGTCAGAGTTTCCTAAACCAGGGGTCGCGCAACGAACTTTGCGGGTCGTGAGTTCACCAATTTCCCACAAATGCTCGTAACCGCCTCTCTTTTTGAGCACTTGCCTTGGGTAATTGTTTAAATTTTTCTGACATTATCATGGGAAAACTGCGCAAAATTATTATTTCTAGAAGTCGCTTTGAACAAAAAGAATGTTTCGAATTTCTTTTTTTCCATCAAACGTCGCAGAAAAGTTTTAGAAACCAAAAGTGGTCGCAGACCAATATGTTTTGGAAGCCCTGTTCTATACACATGTATACGTTTGAATTTTTTTTAAAACAATTATATTTTTTTAGGTACACAATTCACGATTTTAAATAATCTCAATAATAAGATACAAGCCAGTACTTGTCGAAATGTAGAAAATGTTTTACACACAAGTACTGGCTTGTATCTTCTGATTGAGATTATCTTTTTTAACCATGAGAATAGTTAAGTTGATTTCGCTTGGTAATAATATCATAGTGACAGAATTGCACTGATCCAACTCCACTTTCTTTAAATTCCAGGAAGTGTAAATATATATATATGTCTTAGCATGTGAAATCATATGAACATATTATTTTTGTCAATATACATGTAAACAATAGGAAATTTTTATTTAAGACAAAACCTTGGGTAAAATTATTTTTTATTTTTTACGATTGTAAGCCAGGTGTTTTAGACTCCCGTCCTAGGGGAGGTTGACGGCCACTGCCCTAAGCTATAACTTTTTTAGCTTGCACCCAAATCTGGCACTACTCACTTACAGTTCTCATTTCAAAAATCTGCCGGAATCTTTCCTTGGAAAGTTTCAGGTTTCTTTTAATCTCCGGATTTTCTTTGATCACTTTCTTTCCGATGCCTGATTTGAGCATCGCTGCCGAAGACGAAGAATCGTGCAACGAATCAGAATCGTCATTGGTGTCGGCGGCGGAAAGCTGTTTTGGAAACACTGTTGTGGTAAACCGCTCAAGTTAAAAAACCCAAAAATATAAGCAAGGTAGTTTAAATTTATGAGCACTGTTTAAAATCAAAGACTTTTGAAACACTGTTATGATGAACCAGTTTTGTAAGAAAACAGCAATAAGGTAAAGTTCTATCTTCCGTTGAAGACATTAAAATTAAAATTGATGTCAACAGTGCAAGAAAATGCGCAGGAAACACTTTTGTGGTAATCTACGGGTTAATATATATGTCACAAAAAACACATACCCCTCGGTCCATTAACTCTTCGTACTTTACGGAAATCTGCTTCATTCCCTTCAACAGTTTAATTTCCATCTTATTCTGAAGTTATAGCAATAAATATTAACAACAGCCGTGTCAAAATCAAAACCAATGTTGGATTTCACATCTGATGCATTTTACTTGTGAGCAACCACCAAGTTAAGACCACGTTAGGCAATTTGTTCTTAACGAGGTCGCCAGCGCCACCCTGCGGGCGTTTGCTATCATTAGGGGAAGCTGGAGATTAAATGACTGAGAGAAAATTGGGAAAATTATGTGCCCTCTGTCACACACCTCTCAAATCCAACAAAATAACTTGGTCAAATGTTTTCAAAATATTGCGTTTTTTTAATGCTAACAAAGTAAATTTCTTGTGACGTTTGTCTATTGAGGGGGGCGTGTTTAAGTCACCTAGCTGCTCAGGAGGTGGTACAAGAAAAACAATGGAAAGACATTAAAAATTTTGTTTGTTTTGAAAAATTGGGAAAATCCCCAAACTCAAGTAAATGACAGCATCTGCGGAATTCCCTAAACATGTAAAATGTAAAAAACATCCAAATAATTAAAATAAGCAAACTAACTGTTGAAAACATGAAAATGCAGAGTTTTTCATGGTACACAATTCACGGTTTTAAATAGTGTCAATAAGAAGATAAGAAGTAATTACGTGTGTAAAATGTAATGGTTTTTATCTTCTTATTTGTAGTTGTCAAATGTAAAAAATTGAACAGCACCTTTAAAAATATTTCAAGATGATCAGATTCTTCCTTAATTCTTTTATTCAACATGCTCTCAACATTTTTCTGGGATTTTTCATCCTTCCAGAATTTCGATTGCATTAGAAACTCTTTCGCATTTTGCAATCCCTTCTGGTGAACATTTTTAAACAGTGGGTCGTTCCCCTTTAAGCCCTCCTGCAGAAAAACACACAAAAAACCTGGTTTGTGTTTCAATTTTTGTATCAAGGCAGTGATTTTTTGGTAGTTGGCGTTGTTCAAAATAAACACCACTGCACAAAGTTTCGCCTTTCCCAACTCCCAAGTATGTAGCAAAATAGATAAACAAGATTTTGGTAAATTGTGGAATAGTAAATTTGGTTCGCAATAAAATTGTTAATGAAGCAATAGGTTTAAGAAGCACTGTTTAGGGGTTTTACATTTTTATCACATAGAACACATGACGTCATAGCCTGGTGAATCCTGATATCAATTCTACTTGTAGATAGACACAAACAGTTCTAATGACCTTCTGTTTGGGATCAACAAAAACAAAATTCAGAAAAGTATGACTCAACGAGGCAAAATGAAGCGAGCTGTTTTCGAAGATTGCAACTATCATTAACAATACTATTTCTCACATCAGTAAAATGTTTTTTTACCTATCAGAATTTGAAACCATTTGGTAAAAGGAAGTGCAGCTAAGAAAAGGGAAAAAATCTCACCAGTATGGCAGTTTTGTATAAGTGCATGCATTCCAGCATAAGTATTTTTATTTCCCCCTGTAAGGCATAAAATGCAATGAGGTAAATTTCAGACACCACAGTTTGAACAAGAAAACCTTGTTTAGTGAACATGGATGTATTAAAATTCAAGAAAATTTCTGGATTTTAGTAGAATGAAATTAGTAACAATAATGCAGCACACGTTTTTGAACACTTGGTCTAATAAATACCTACAAAGCTTTTGTAAAGTAATAAGGTCAACAATTACTTTGACTTAAAAATAGTGTTGTGGAGAGTAGCTACAAAATCATTACTTTATGTAGTTTTTAACAAATAAAGTGCCACCTTTTCAGTGTTTCGCTTTTCTATTTCCTTCCATAGTTTTTCCTTCTGCACTGGCAGTTCTTCGTTTTTCAGTTTCGTAAAATACGAGTTAAACATCCAGTTAATTTCAACTCCGAATTTGCAGCTTTCTTCAAAGTCCTTGTCGGCCTTTTGTGCAGCAATTGCTTCTTCCGTGCAAAACTTTTCATGCGAAGTCAGTTGGTCCGAGCGGTCCTGTAAAAAGTATTGCATTTGAACAACAGAGACAGGCTAACAACTTCTTGCAGTTCTATTTCAATTCAGTTTACTACATTCAAAATAGCAAAAAACTCCTAAACCTACCCTTTAAAATAGAAATCTGCCTATCTAGCAAATGTTTATTTTGAACTGTTCGGATAGACATGGTTATACTATGTGGCAGAACAGCAGAGGACTTTAGATAATTTTTTAGTTGTAACTTATACATTTCTTTGTACATTAGGTTGGTAAAAGGCGTAATATGGAGTCAGACGGCCAAACATTCCACAAGGCATGTACTGAACATTAAATCCACGACAGAAGTCTTTTCAGAGCTAGCACTCCACCAACTGTGCTCAGTGGTATGTCCCTCCAAAGTTTAATCATAGCTGCAGCTGCGTGCTGCACATGTCAGCTTCTTATAGGGGATTGCAAGATTGACGTTAGTCAAAAATTATAAATGCATATCTCTAGGATCTAAAACAGCAAAGTTTGTGGCACAGCAGTTGAGTGCTAGCTTAAATGAATATTGCTTGGGCTAGAAAATACTCATTTAGATTGACAAATATCAAAGCACAGCACAATGAAAAATTCTCTTCTGAAATTACCATAAGAAACTTGTTGTAGTTGTTAATGATATCTTTCATCTTTTTTTCAAACCGGGAACGGAATTCATCCTAATTAATACAAACACAAATGAAAATATAACGACACAAAACAGTTAACAGATAGCTTTGTTTTGTTTTCGCCAGGATGGCAGGGTGGTTAGCAGCAAGAGTTCAACAGTTTGTACACAACCGTCAACGTTACAAACAGCACACAGGTAAAAATCTAACCTCATATTGTTCGTTCTTAATGAAATAACATTTCCTAATCAGCATCACTTCATGTTTTAGATCTTCGCAGTATGAATCAAACACCGGGTATTTGCTAATGCTCTCAGTCACCTCTGTAAACCTTCTACAAATCGCAACAACCGCATCGTTGTGGTGTTTTTCTATTTGTTCAGGTTCCATCCACTTGTTACAAATTTCCTGAAAAAAAAGTTTTTTTTTTTGAAAAAACTACTATTACTGCATTTTTGCCATAGTTTAAACAAGAACCAATGCAAAATTGTCAAATTGTTAACTAGGACAGTTTAAAATTTTGCTTGGTTTACTTAATAATACTGTTTAAAAAAAATATAGGCCATTTTTTATTCAAAACCCAACAAGCAAATGGGTTCCAGACAAATCTTTTAATTGCATGACGACAATCTGTTAAAGAACTAAAGCGATATAAATTTTTACATTTTGTACACTATTTTCACTTCACTTAAGTTAAGTTTTATATCGGCAGTGATTTAGTGTGTTGCACAAGGTGACTCAATTCAGATCGATTTTTTAATAACACTCACATAAACTGAATCAAGGGGGACTTGATTATTACTGTACATCATAATTTGTANACCTTTTCAGTGTTTCGCTTTTCTATTTCCTTCCATAGTTTTTCCTTCTGCACTGGCAGTTCTTCGTTTTTCAGTTTCGTAAAATACGAGTTAAACATCCAGTTAATTTCAACTCCGAATTTGCAGCTTTCTTCAAAGTCCTTGTGGGCCTTTTGTGTAGCAATTGCTTCTTCCGTGCAAAACTTTTCATGCGAAGTCAGTTGGTCCGAGCGGTCCTGTAAAAAGTATTGCATTTGACCAACAGAGACAGGCTAACAACTTCTTGCAGTTCTATTTCAATTCAGTTTACTACATTCAAAATAGCAAAAAAAGTACTAAACCTACCCTGTAAAATAGAAATCAGCCTATCTTGCAAATGTTTTAATATTTTGCACTTTTTTTACTAAAATGGTCACACTTTTAACTGTTCGGATAGACATGGTTATACTATGNCTTTTCATGCGAAGTCAGTTGGTCCGAGCGGTCCTGTAAAAAGTATTGCATTTGAACAACAGAGACAGGCTAACAACTTCTTGCAGTTCTATTTCAATTCAGTTTACTACATTCAAAATAGCAAAAAACTCCTAAACCTACCCTTTAAAATAGAAATCTGCCTATCTAGCAAATGTTTATTTTGAACTGTTCGGATAGACATGGTTATACTATGTGGCAGAACAGCAGAGGACTTTAGATAATTTTTTAGTTGTAACTTATACATTTCTTTGTACATTAGGTTGGTAAAAGGCGTAATATGGAGTCAGACGGCCAAACATTCCACAAGGCATGTACTGAACATTAAATCCACGACAGAAGTCTTTTCAGAGCTAGCACTCCACCAACTGTGCTCAGTGGTATGTCCCTCCAAAGTTTAATCATAGCTGCAGCTGCGTGCTGCACATGTCAGCTTCTTATAGGGGATTGCAAGATTGACGTTAGTCAAAAATTATAAATGCATATCTCTAGGATCTAAAACAGCAAAGTTTGTGGCACAGCAGTTGAGTGCTAGCTTAAATGAATATTGCTTGGGCTAGAAAATACTCATTTAGATTGACAAATATCAAAGCACAGCACAATGAAAAATTCTCTTCTGAAATTACCATAAGAAACTTGTTGTAGTTGTTAATGATATCTTTCATCTTTTTTTCAAACCGGGAACGGAATTCATCCTAATTAATACAAACACAAATGAAAATATAACGACACAAAACAGTTAACAGACAGCTTTGTTTTGTTTTCGCCAGGATGGCAGGGTGGTTAGCAGCAAGAGTTCAACAGTTTGTACACAACCGTCAACGTTACAAACAGCACACAGGTAAAAATCTAACCTCATATTGTTCGTTCTTAATGAAATAACATTTCCTAATCAGCATCACTTCATGTTTTAGATCTTCGCAGTATGAATCAAACACCGGGTATTTGCTAATGCTCTCAGTCACCTCTGTAAACCTTCTACAAATCGCAACAACCGCATCGTTGTGGTGTTTTTCTATTTGTTCAGGTTCCATCCACTTGTTACAAATTTCCTGAAAAAAAAGTTTTTTTTTTTGAAAAAACTACTATTACTGCATTTTTGCCATAGTTTAAACAAGAACCAATGCAAAATTGTCAAATTGTTAACTAGGACAGTTTAAAATTTTGCTTGGTTTACTTAATAATACTGTTTAAAAAAAATATAGGCCATTTTTTATTCAAAACCCAACAAGCAAATGGGTTCCAGACAAATCTTTTAATTGCATGACGACAATCTGTTCAAGAACCAAAGCGATATAAATTTTTACATTTTGTTCACTATTTTCGCTTCACTTAAGTTAAGTTTTATATCGGCTGTGATTTAGTGTGTACCACAAGGTGACTCAATTCAGATCGATTTTTAATAACCCTCACATAAACCGAATCAAGGGGGACTTGATGGGTTTGAAAAAATGCAAATTTCCTAGGAAGCCAACAAAAATTTCCCGCCAATTTTTGGCAAATCCCCTAAGTTTCTATATGTAACAGGAATAATAAACTAATAGATGTTACAAAAACAAAAAATTTTCCTGTGAGTAGGACTAATTTCCCAGGAAGGAACTTCCCCATTTCCCCACTTTTTCCCACCATGACTGTACATCATAATTTGTAAAAAAGTACAATTTGCATGACTGTTAAAAGTTTTTAAAACATATTTTAATTTATTTTAGTTTGCATTGCAGCAACAATTAAACTTACATTCATTACTTCCTGATATAAGTCCACACACATCCTGAGATAGATGTCGAAACGGTACTTGATGTCATGCTGAAAGGAAATCAGATGTTTTTTACCTCCCAAGGGAAAGGCATTTTTNTCAAACTTACATTCATTACTTCCTGATATAAGTCCACACACATCCTGAGATAGATGTCGAAACGGTACTTGATGTCATGCTGAAAGGAAATCAGATGTTTTTTACCTCCCAAGGGAAAGGCATTTTTTATACGGTACCAACAAATAGACTTACACTAAATTGCTTTATTGTGCACCATCTGTGATACTGAATTTGCTCTAGTTTATCTTCGAGTAGTCCCAAGTTTCGTGTGAATGCAGCAAGAGCTCTTTCTTTTGCAGTAAAGCAGTTAATGTAATGTCTGATAGTGACGTCTCTAGCATGTCTTTGAATCTCATGAAACGCAGAGTCATGAGGCCAATCTATTGTCTGGAAAAAACACTTTGCGACCACATGAACAGATGGGGTATTATAATATTGCAAGCATGTGCCATTAACAAAAGGATTTTCCATAAAAACGGAAATGTTCCCAATTCTTGACCTTACACATCTCGTCAATTTTGTATTTTTAACTTGGCTTGCAGCGGAATTTTACTTGGCCTGCAACTGTGGTTTTAAATTGTGTAACATATGTCCCACCAAAGTTTCATTAGAGCGGTTAGGTAAAAGTGACTTACGACGTTAAAGCCTTTTACAGAACCTTATTGGCCTTTAAGAAAGAGAACGCAGTACTAATACAACACTAATCTCGTACGACTGATGAAGTGAGGTTGCGCAGGCATGTATTTGTGCATTTGTTTTACAGTTAAAAACTTTAATAACAAGATGGCCCTTAAACGTTTTCACCTGAAAAATTTGGACACCGTTGCCTTAATGAAAAAAAATTGCAACAGAATATTTTCATACTAGTTCGGGGTTATGCAAAGTTCGGTTGATTTTGTACAAACACAGTGTCCAGATCAAAACTTAGCGATACTTGGTAATGGCTGGACTCGGCCCAAGTGTAGGAGTTTGGTGTGACTTACCTCCATCGCTTCCTCGAATATTTCCACAGCTGTATCAAAATTAGTTTTTTGCTTCACTCCCAATCTTTTACTTAGTTGGTTCTAGAGAAGTATAAGTGCGCATAAGAACGAAAAAAAATCCACAGCATAAATTCAGCGACTGCATCATTACTAAATGCATTTACAATATTGCTGAAATGTAATGTGAGCATATGTACATTGCCACAAAACACCCATTTTTGTCTTGTTTAGAGGTTTTCATTTGGTTCACCTATTTTGCATCCCCTTCATGCCCCGAAATACATATTTTTTTTGCAGACCATATATTTTAGAATATACATTAGGCCAAATGAGATGAATTTTGAAATGAACATTAAAATACAACCTTGTCTGTTGATATCGAGTGTTTACTCAACTCAACATAGATGAAAAGCAAACTTATTGTGAGAAGCTCAATTCACGAACTCGTGCAGTCGAATCATGAAACTTACAATCAAACCAAAGTATTGAAACGTTCACTTCAATCACTTAACAAAACGAATACATTTCATTCCAGTGTTCTTTGTTACTTGTGTTTGCCTGAGCAAGAAACTCAAGCAGCATTGCTCCAACCCAGTGATTGGTTTAAACTACAATAAGGCAGATACCTCGAGGAACTCATTGTAAGTGTAACCCATTCAGGCATTGTTCCACCCACCGAGGATAAAATAAAACACACAAACTTTCAACAAAAGTGCTAAACCAGGTACACATAGAAATTTTCCAATGTAAAACCTACCTGTCTGGTTTCAAACATTTTTTTATATTCTGCTTCTTTGAATGACAGTCGCCGTTTATAGTCTTTTGACCGAAGCGCCCATCGTGAAGAGTTCTTTACTTCCTCTGGTACATTCTGGAGTTCGGTTTCCACAACTTTAAGCGACTTGTTGTGGACGAGATCATAGTCTGTTTCTGGGGACACAGTCCGAATATGCTGGAAAAAAATTGTCTATGAATAACAGGTACCAATAAATAATGATCAAACAAAGCTGCAATAAAGCATGTAACTCGACGGTGGACTCATTATGAGCAGAGTGCATTCAAGTATTGTTGTGACAACCGAAAATACTTTATTTAAAAGCTTTATACTTGTTATAACGGAAACAAAACAGACTGTTCTTACTGTTTCCATAGAATCAGTATAAACGTCAACTGAATTCCCCAATAACCGATAATATTCATCAAGTTTGCAGTTCTGAAAAAACACAAAACATTTAGCAGGGTTACAAAGTCAACTCCGACTCCAAACACCCAATTTAATCTTCGTAGCCTGTTTAAAGTTAAGAAATGCTGCTCAATCTTGTTTTTGATTGAAAGTTTTGGCAGGTGTTGACAATGCTTTTAGGCCATTTTTCATCCTCAGCCTCTAAACAAACCATCTTAAGTACTTAGACTCCTAAGAATTCCAAGAGTCGGATTCAGTATCCTAGTTATACTAGAAGTCAGACTTTATACCACCATCTCAGCAAACCTGACTTTTACATAGGCCAAGTTAAACAAACCAAATCTTTAAAAAATCGGAGAAAATTTTAGGTAAATTCAATGTTGCCAAACTGTAGGTGGAGTTAAAATAAAGTACAAAGGTACAACATACTTTCAACAGGAGGTTTCCAATTTCATCGCGATTCTCCTGAAGTGTCTCAGCCCACTCCAAATATCTTCTGCAATACTCATGTCCATCGAGCCATTTGTGATATAACGGGTTTAATTTCAATACATCCTTGAACAAAAATTGAGTCATATCACAAAACTGCTCGACAAAGCGTGCATCTAAACCTGAAAAACAAAGATATGTTATCATTTTGAGGGCCTTGTGCAAGTTGCACCGTGATTTTACAAAAGAGTTGCTTTTGATCTTAAAAACACTAATGATCTCAGTAAAGGAAACCTCTGTTTACACAGAGAAAAAAGAACATTTTTAAGCACAGGGTTGTTTACATAAGTAAGCAACCTCAAGCATTGTTCGGGTAAATAAAGCAATCAATTTACTCGTCAAGATGGCCGAGTGGTTAGCAAGAGTGCCTTGTCCTCGAAAGGTTGTAGGTTCTAATCCTGTCTCGGTCGCTTGTGTTTCCTTGAGCAAAAAACTTAAGCGACATTTCTTCAACCTAGTGGACTCGGTAAGTGGACCCAAATTAAAGTCAAATAAAAAATGGTCCAACTGAACTACAATGTGGCAGGGATCTCAACGGTGGACTTATTGCAAGCATAATGCATGCAGGCATTGTTCAAAATCATGTTACTAAACAATAAATATTACAAGGGGTTTTAATTTACACTTTTTGGCAACAAATACACATCTTCATAGCATAACGATTTTATGACACGTTGTGAAGGCCTCGCTCACCTTTTAATCCCTGTTCTGGTTCTTTCGGACAANTAATTTACACTTTTTGGCAACAAATACACATCTTCATAGCATAACGATTTTATGACACGTTGTGAAGGCCTCGCTCACCTTTTAATCCCTGTTCTGGTTCTTTCGGACAAATATTTGGCATTAGGAAACAGTTCACTTCTTCAAAAGCTGCTTCCAGCCCTTCTTTGCTTTGTTTGGGATTGAGACGAAACTTTCTCCAAAAATTTGACATGTACTTTTTGCCCCCAGCCATTCCATACTCTGTACCACCAGCGTCTCGAATCAAGAACACAAGTTTCTAAGAAAAACACATGGTTTAGTAAGAATTTTTTTTTGCTTTTAATGCCCTTTTTAACAGACTAAGAATCTACTAGTAAAAAACTTTTCCAAACTTGTTGCCATAGCCAAAGTTTATGGTGCTATTTAATTTTTACAGATTTATTTATTTGCTTTTGCAGCACATCAAAAGGTGTTACCCAACATTGGAATACTTAGTGTTTAAGTGGAAAATTTAAATCTAACAATTTAGTCTATTAACCATCACCGTGAATATGTTTTCTTTGTTTATCTCATAAACCTGTTTATTTTTAAAATCCAAACACCCAATAACAATGTTTTTTTTGTGTGAAGACTTTTAAATTCAGACTTGGAAAATTCATTCAAGACCATCCTTAGGAAAACCCCCGTAGTTTTGTCTTACCTTTAGTGTTGTTGCTTGTCTTGTTTCTCGCAGTCTATGTCCAAAGTCAATAAAAACCTACAAAGTTATCATAATGTTTATTCGCTTAAATACACACAAATAAAGAGATTAAAATAAACACAGCCTCACTGGAAATAATATATCACAATTCCTAAAATTAGTTGAAATAAGGATGCATGAAGCAAAGACAATTGTTGCAGATATGTTGTGCACAAAAGTAAATGTTTTTGTTTTGCCTTTAGATTTTTTATGTCACTATCGTGCAGTTTTTCTTTGACATTGTAAATCAGCACATGGCTCATGACTGCGCTTAATTCCACAACAAAGGTGGGTCGTTTGCTTTCAACCGGTTCCATTGGAAGACCTTGTGTGTCCATGAGAAATACATTGACTCGTTGGGTTGAGTGCGTCTGTGAGAATTTGGTTACAGGTAAGTCATTGCCAATACACAAGTACACATGCTGAGGTGTTTCATTTTTTTATTCATTTTTATCTTTTATGCTTACAATGAGTCTGCCATCAAGTTATCTGTCTCATTTTCATTATGTTGGGTCAGTTATAGAATTTTCCAACAGTACCTGTTATTTAATACACACACATTTTTAAGGCAAGCAATAACAAATTTTTGTAGGTTTGAGTTTTTAAAATAACTGCACAAGCAAAATATTGTAAAATAATTCAAAGATTGGTTACTGACCTTATCCCCACGAAACGAAAATGACTTTTTTGATATTAGGATTCCATCAGTGTTCAATTTACCACAGAACTCAAAATCATTTTCCAAATGTGTTTTAAAACTTTGAACATCATCATATGTCTACATAGGCAAGAAAAAAATATTAAGAAATAAATAATTTGCAATGAAAAATGAAACAAAAAATAATCGGTCCCCCAATACTTCATGCAGATGGGCCACACTGGAAGGTCAGCCTGGACAGTTTGCCAATTGGTGACCAATTTTAGCCCTAATTCAAGTAAGGTTTGTATTTAGACACAAAAGAGTATGATGGACAAGGACTTTTCTAATTTTGACTTTAGGCAATTGAGATTCTTGGTGTTAATGGATGCTAATGAAATATTGGCAACCAAATACAGCTGCACTTTTCTTGACAATAAACACATACTTCTATAAATACCTAATTTTGAATGACTTCATTAGCAAGAGACAATGTCAGTTTTAGTCTATCTTTAAAGGTGAACATAGAAATTGCTAAAAACGTAATTACAAAGTAATCAATTAAAAGCTGAAAGAGAAGACTTTTTCCACTATCTTTCGGTCCACAGATTGAACAGGCCGCTATTCCATCATCAAATTTAAATGACTGTATAATGGCTTCTTTATCGAGTTCACATGAGAGTTCATCAGCTACATTTCTAAATACTTGTGTATCTAAAAAGAGAAAAAACGTCAATAAATTACATTGTATTTTTTTTAAAATGGCTGTTGCTAGGCTGCAAGTTTTGCCATAAAATGTGCTGTAAGGACCATTGCATGTGCCACATGTCTGATTTTTCTAGTCTATTTATTGAACAGAAATACTTGGAAGACCAACTATGATTTGGTACAAGCCTCTTGCAATCCTGGAATTTATTTATGAGTGTGTCAGTATCTCTGGCCTGTATGTAAGCTCCCAATATCAAATATGGGCAAGCATTTTATACACAGCAATATGTAATTATTTTTCGCCACTATGACCCAATGTTTTGCACAGTAGAAAAAGTTTTCTTTCCAAGATTTGCAATTAGTTATGGTGCCTATTTTTTAGTCTAAAACTAGGATTTATCCATTTTGCGGTAGGAAAATTGGTAAACCAAGATCCAAATAAGTACATTTTTTACATGCTCTTTGTTTTACATTTTTGCCAATAATTTTCAGCAACACAAAAATAAACCTTACATTTCTCTTCTTCAGGTGCCGATGCCATCTTCACAATTTTTTTCAGGAGAACCCACGGTTCATAGATGTGTAGTAGGTACAGCTACAAATGTCAAAAATTGAAAACACGTTGAAGGAAATAGCACAAATGGGGAAACCACCTGGGAAAACAGAAAATCAGTCACGTGTATTTGTTTTGTCGTAAATATTGTCATTAGTTTTTGTCCAATCGACTGGTTTAGTTTTGATCAGTTTAAAATAGTGATGTCAAAATTAAATGAAAACTGTTTTAAAAAAAAACATTTCTAAGGAAATAAAATTACAAACTAAAAAAAGTTTTGCACGATGAATTTGTTTATCTTTTTTAACTTAAGCAAATTTGTGTGTCAAGCAGCTAAATATTTAAACTGCGTAAAATAGTTTCGTGTTATTTTTTAAAAAAAAATCTAAATTTAATCTCCCTCATTGGATATAAGCCTCGACCACAATCGAATCTCATTGGTCAAAACCCAATTTGACGTCACGCAAGCGGCAAGTTCGATTTGTGATTTACTTTGCGAGTTTTTTATGTTTGTTGTTTGATATGTTGCGATTTTCTCATCGCAAATTGTGTTTAGTTCATGGAAATTTAATTTGGCTCAACCAAACAGAATTAATTTAAAAGTTGTTCCGTTTCTGTTTGAGAAACTATTTGAGTACCAAACCAATGTTTGCTTGCAGGTCTGATTTCTGTATGCAACCTTAAAATATTGTGAGGAAAATAGTTTCAAAGCAGATAATGGCAAGTCGAAGCCAGGAGAAAATTCATGTTTCTGTGCGATGCCGGTAAGTTACATAATAAAACTTATTTTTTTGGTGTAGTACTATACCAACAAGTTCAAATTGAAAATTATTGATAGTCAGATTATTTGACGATTAACACACGTGTCAGTTCTGAGAACTGCCATATTTGAGAATGGGCCTGGTAATTGAAAGTGATACTACTGTCAAATATTGTAAAGTGGTAAATATTTGTCAATTGCACTTTGTTTACTGAGAGTTTCGTCACACAAACTTATCATCTGTTTGATTTTAGGCCTATGACAGAATGGGAGAGAAGCCATCGAGTTAAAAGAGTTGTAGATTGCCTAAACTCAGGCAACGAAATAAACGTAGTCACGACGACAGGTGGTTTGGGCCTTACTGCATCACAGCTGACCAAGACCTATGCTTTTGATAATGTAAGCTACTTTAGGCTGTCTTTTAATAAACGAACTTAAGCTTTTGCTGCCAGGCATTCTTTAAACTTATGAAGGCTCTTCTGGCAAACATATTTTTGGGTACCGGCATTTCAACATCCTATTTAGGCCATCTTAGTCATTTTCCCTAAAGAAGATGGCCTGAATATGATGTCTAAATGTCGGCACACAAAAATACATTTGCCAGAAGACTCCTTATTTGTTTTCTTAATATTATAGTCGGGATGAAAAGTTAAAATTTGTTGAATTTTGAGTGTCTTTTGACAGCAAAATATGTGTTGTGTACTGTAGGACCTATTTTTATATGTGACCCACAATTTTTAAACAAAGTTAGTCATACAGTGAATTTTATCTGTCTATTTTTTCTTGTTATGCATGGATATTGTGTTTCATACTAAACAACGGCATGTACCATTTGCAGGTATTCGGGCCGAACTCGTCACAAATCGACGTTTACAATGCAGTTGTTTCTGGGCAACTTCAGGATGTGTTAGCTGGTTATAACTGCACAGTCTTGGCGTAAGTGTATCATTAGTGAAATTTGCAAATTTCCATGGCAGCAGCAGAGATTTTAGGATCAACAGTAATACCACTTAGCAATTGTGTTAATTATCGACAAATTTTAAAAAATATTCACTGAAACAGCACTGATTTGGAAGAAAAATACAGAATTTTATGTTTTAAATGATGTCAGCAGTAAAATACCAGTTAATACTTGTTTGCAGGCATCAATGCCTTCTATAGATGACAACTGCACATGTTAAAAAGGGGTCTGCAGTAGCATTTGCTCACACTTTTATTTTATAATCAGGAAAACACTGTACACGTGTACAAAACTATGATCAGGTCATTCTGGTCACATTTTGTGTTAATGTTAGTAAAACATTTGTANCAGAAACTCACCAAACGGGCTCTTATTAAGGTTTGCAGTTTCAATTTGATATGTATTATTATTTATGAAGTGATACAAAATGCAAAATTTTGAGTTCTTTTTGTACTGTTGGATGCCCAGTGCTAAAAATCCATTATGTAGGTATATAAAAGAATAGGTGTTGTATGAACTTTTTCAAGTGCACAACACAGACATGATTAAAAAGTGTACTACATTTGAGTGTACTTTGTGATTGCGGATACACACTGTGCATTATAACATATTTGTTAACGTAGGAGTACGATGAGGAGATCAGAAGATTGCAGAAAGAAATCGTGGCCACAAGAGAAAAGAATGGAATATATCTTGACCCAAAACAGTACCAGTAAGTTAACTTGTTTTCCACAAGCACAATTCTAAAACTACGGGTGAAAGGTTTAGCAATAATGGACAGTGTACAAGGTCAACTTTGCTTGTAACTAGTTTTAACCTGAAGTCTAGGCTTGGGTGGACATACTTTTTAATTTGGGTGTGGACAAGAACTACCAGGCTAATCGCACATGCTTTCTAGTCCTGGGCTAATGGGCAAGAGGTAAATGACTTGGGACAATGCACTTATTTGTTATAAAATCTAAAAGCCCAGAGCGTATAAACTCATGGGCCTGATTTGGCCAGAAGTTGTATTTATCACATTTATCACAAGGAAATAAACTGACAGCGCTTGCTTTCGTGTCACAACTTTATTGGGGTTGTGGATGATCACAAAATTTTACATGTATACACACAGGGATATGCAGAACAAAATCGAAGAGCTGACAGCCACTTTACAGATGAGAAATGAAGAGGTGGAAAAGTACAAAGGACTTTTTACCGATACCAACAATGAGCTCTCAGCCATTCAAGAGGTAGGTATATATTTCTGACATTATAACTGGTAATTTTGCACAGGATAAGTAAGCAAGAGCACATAAGGGTCTTAATGTTAAAGTAGTGTGTATCCACCTGCATTGTGTTTACACATTAGCTGCTTTATCGTATTACTGCAGCATAAAGAACCAGAATTGCAAGTTAGGAAAAAAATTGCATTCAAATAGTTTATTGCAGAATTACTAAGTAAGTTACTAAGTAAAATAACAACAGTGTTAATGATAAAGGATTGCATTCATGCTTTTTTAAGATTACCAAAAAATTAGTGATGTTTATTCTAAAGCATGTTTTCCTGTCAGTGTTGTTTGTTGTATATCTCAGCTGATTGGTCTCAATTTTTTTCAGGTGTTACAAAACACAAAGACCCAACTTACTCAACAGCGATTTCTGACAAACGCTCACATTGAACACGGCAGCGAAGTCACAGCACAAGCAAACGAGGTATACGACTTTCCTTTTACAGTGCTGGAGTTGGTTAATTCAAGGGTCTGAGAATATTGGGTCCAAATTTGTGTTAAGTTCAAAAGTACAGCATATTTTGGTCATGTGTGCTGATGCATGCAAGTCTGTAAGACTTAATGTACATATTTTGCCAATAATCAGGGTTTAAGATGGATATTGTTGCATTTTTACCTCATAATTTGCCTAAAGTTATGCTCACAAAACATGATGGTCACACACAAGGCTTTGGGACCAATTTTGGTGTGCAATAAATTTTTACCGGCCCAACTTGTTAGATCAAAATAGGAGTTAGCAATCTGACCATCGCAGTAAAGTTTTTGTCATTTTCACCACATTTTAAATATTTTTTACACTTCAATTCATATAAATCTCCATTAACTGAATGAACACTTTTTATGCAAATCACCAAAAATGATTTATCTTATTTGATTTATCCCAGTTGCTTGCCACAGCAAACGTTGTAACAGAAGACATTGTGAAAGTCCATGATAAAGTAAAACGAGTGGAAACAGCGAACAACGCCAACCTCACTATGGCTGAGAATGTGGCAGAAAGGTAATATTATTCTGTATCCTAGCAACCAGTGATGCACCAATGTTACAAATGATCAACTATGTTGTTTTGTGATGGTGTCAGCATTTTCAAAAATTTGGATGAAGATGAATGCATTAAGTTTCACTATCAATTAAAACACAATCCGCAAACTGTTCTGTATCTGTACAAAATATTACGTTGTCAGTGAAATATTACATGTTGTTGTTAACTTGTAGGTGATTTAAAGAACAATATTCCTATTGCAATGATACAAGTCACTAATTGTGTGTAAAACATTTTCTACATTTTGACAACGCTATTGTCACCATCATCAATTAAACAGCGTTTGTCGAAGAGAGAAAATGATTAAACACAACTACTGGCTTGTATCTTCGAATCGACACAAATTAATAACATTCCTGGCATTATAGGGTCAAGGATGATGTGTCTCTGCTTCAGAATGGAACTTTGAGCATTTTGCAGCAAACAGCCGCCTGCATGGACAAAATGGTCGCAGATTTCGGTTAGATTTCTTTATTTACTTTACATCTGCCGACCCATAAAGGTCATACTTTTACTTAATTATGGGTCCCCTTCCTGAAAGGGGGGGCATATTGTTTTCACTCTGTTTGTTTCCTTATTTTCAAAGGTTTCTTTATGCACTTTGTACATTAATGTTTGGTAAATGCAATTTTTACCCGTGGTAGACATGGTTGTGGAGATATCCCATCTGTTTTGTTTGACCCCATGGCCCCAGCGGTTAACACACTGGCCCTGAAATAGTAAAACGTTTTATGATGTTTGTGCACATCTTACTATGCTAAGCAACGAATATGTCTGACNAGTTACCCCACTAGCCCCCTAAAATGTGTAATATTATTAAACAATGTCCAAACTTGATGTAACTTGGACAGTTTGTAGAACATGTCTTTGTGGTGCACTGATTGCTTTGTTTATATCTATAGCCTGGACATGTTTTCTGAAAAACGCTGTATGTAGAACTTTGCATGTGTGTGGACCCATGCGTTTCTGCCAGCAGAAACAATTATGTCATAAATAGCGCAGGTAACTATAAGACCCAATGCAATATAATGTGGGGAATATATCCTCTTTCCCCCCCCCCCCCCCCCCCCCCCCCCCCCCCCATATATGGTAAGCCACCCTTCTAGTTGTTGGAAGCTGAAATTCCAAGTGGATGCTGTTTTTGTTTTTCTCCTAAATAAAATAAAGCTTATTTGTTCATCTTTTAAAACAAAGAATTTTTTATCTCCGCTTTTTTGGGATGTTGTTAAAAATTAAGTCCGATTACTGAATTTTTACCTCCGAATAAACCTATTTGCTTTGTTACTTAACAATGAGTCACTGTTGATCAAGATGACTCACTTCTTTCTGTTATCAGACCTTTCCAAAGCGAAAGAAGATGAAAACTGTCGACAAATCAACTTCCAAATGTCTTTGTTCAAGAATTTTATGCTGGATGCTTATGAGGTAGCTGGTCAACGTAGTTGCTGCATTTCCTGACAAAAAAAATCACTTACGACTTTAGGGTTTATCAAAATTTGCCCCGGAAAAAAATCCAACTAATCCTTGAAAAAGCTCTTAATTTTCTATCTGGCCATCATGATGCTAAAATTCATATTTTTTCGTTGTTTTGTTTTTAAGGAAAACTGTAAAAGCAAGGCGGCGGCAATGGATTTAATTAACAGCCTAGATGAGAAGTTTAACGCATCACAAGTCAAACACAAGGTAATGAACATTAAACTACTAAAATAAATTGAATAAAATATTAGGTAACATTTGTTTCAATGGAAAAATTATCATTCATTCAGAATGAATTGCTTTTGCAAATGGAATTGATGTCGACAAAGATGAGCGCTCTTACTTCTGTTTCAACCAACATAGAAGAACTTGTAAAGCAGATTCAAACTACATCTCAGATTGAAAGGCAAGAAGTAAGTGAACATTATTTTGGTACGGTCAACAATTTGCATCGGTTTGACGGTATGCCACCAGATTCTGCCAAAAAGAAAAAAAGGTCGCTTTTGATCCAGTGAGCATCATGATTGTGATCTAATTTGTTATCTACAACATCCTCATTTCTCACCCATCACACTAAAGTTGCAAAATAATTGTTTATTAACTTTGTTTTAGCATGCAAATTGTGTCACAAAAAATAGATGATTTATTAGTGCAGCGAAATGCTTAAAAAGTTTGATTTTATGAGAATAATTTCTCCTGACAGCTTCAGACACAGATGGAAACCTTACGAACCCATCGAAAAATGGTTGAAAATCTGGTCCAAGATACCGAAAGTCAAGTTGATGAAATGCTTTCCAATGCCAAGGTAAAATTACAAACACAAGACCGAATTCGAAAAGTAGCTTTATTAAAAACATAACTGCCAGTCAGATTTTGTGTAATAAATACACTGTAAAGTATTGGTGCTTTACCTTGTGGTAACTAACCACATGTGGGTAATGACAGGGTAGCAGGTCGGTAATTAGCTAAACCTGTTAGCTGAAAATAACACGGTTTTATATTGAATATAGCAGAACTAGTAAAAACAGATAAATTCGATTTAGTTAAGTTATGAGAGAAAAAAGGGTAAAATCACTGCTGTGACGCAAATGCTAATGATGCCAACTGTGGCTCTTAAAATGTTAGTATGACATTTTATTCACTCTACACAAGTTCTCTGGCTGCTATATTTTTATTCAAGGTAGACTTTGACAATAAATTTTAAGACCAGGGATGCTTATACTGTTGGGCATACAAAATTTTAAAACCTGGTTCTTACCGTAGGTGGAGGTGGAAGCCATGAAAGCAAGGATGGATGAAATGTGCAACCTCCAAAAACAGAGTTTAGAAGCCATGTTTGCAAACATAGGCAAGCGAGGGGAAAAAACTGTTTCCAATGTCAAGCAGCTGGTTGTATCTGCTACCAACATGGCAACATCCAATGAAGAGTCAACTGCAAAACGAATGGAGACCATTGACTTGTTGAATGACATGGTAAACTAATTAACATATTAATGTCATGACAAAGCTGGGCAATTTTAATTTTTTGAACAGGATGTTTAATAAAAAACCCAAAGCCTTCAGTAATAGTACCCAGGGTTGTGGAGTCCTTAAAAAGTTTCCAACTCCGACTCCACTTAAACTAAGCAATCTGACTCCAAAAAAACTGAGTCTTAGATAAAATAAAACCTATATTTGAAAAACTGACTCATACTCTACCTTAAAAAGTGCAACTCCTCCGAACACGAGTCAAAAATCCTAAAAGTAACATCATTATTTGGGTTTTTAAGAACACATGTTTTTGTGTAGTTCAGAATTTGAAATTTGTGGCAACTAGGTGGTCGAATGTTTGTATGTCATAGCGGTTTTACCGTCAAAGCCCTATTGTTATCATGTATGTAATGGTTATGTGTAATACTTGGTTTCATTCTAGGCATCTGCCAGTGTGAAAGAATGCGATGCTGCCATCACATCGATACAGAGTGATTACAAGGAAAACGAACAGACTACTACAGATATTGTGATGCAACTATGCGAAGATACAAGTTCATTGTTCAAAGAAACCGTCAAACAAACTGACACTTTGTCCAACTCTGTGAATCAAGTTATGGAGGTAACTTCACCATTTTAGATTTTTGGCCTGTTTCTGTGTTTCTTAAGCTTTTCCCTTCACTGCCCTCCTAACAGCCTACTGGTCAGTCAATGCCCCCATCACAAATGGAATTCAACACATTTGTCTGTCACAGTTACACACTTGCACTTTGAGTGAAAAAAAAACAAAAAAATAAAATAGTTTGGGCCGATTCATTATTTACAATTAGCTGAGTTGGAGAGTCGTTTGGCTGCTTTTTTATCAGCGTCCCCTAAATTAGTTGCCATCCACAGTCACCTACGACCACCGGAGGCCGCTGGTGCCCACTTTAAAAAGCTCTGATCTATTCCAGTAAGATATTAGAGATATTAAATCCTGCATTTTTACACATGCCTTTATCGAATCTTATCCCAGGTAACAGATAAATTCCATGCCCTGTCTTGTGTGCCATGATCCCACCAGACCCCAGATCACCCAAAAAAGCTATCTGGTCTAAAGTGTGCTCTAAATAGCTGTATAAAAGACTGAAAATGTCTATGTCCTAAATGTCACAATGTCATCTGTTGGAAGTTTTTATGTCAGAAATTCACTTCACAAACATAAGGGGGCCACTTGTGAATTTCAGCACAGAAATTATGTTTATTAAGCAATTCAATCACTCTTTCCAATCTCCATTCCTTACCAACATTTACAGTGTATATTTGCTACTACTTTGGCATTGAAATAAACCTAAACAAATTCACAGAACTTAAAAAAGATCAACACAGCATTTAATGCTATTTGTTCTAACAACATTTGCACATATTTCCAGCGTTGCTCTGACAAAAGCATTGAGCTGCAGGAAATATGTAACAGCGCTGCGTCTGATCTGATGGAAACAAACACAATCCAAGCCCAAAATATAACCGACACAGTGGAAGAAATTAACAAGAAAATGTCGACGATGAAGGAGGCGGTCACTGGAGCTACTGAAAGCATCAGCATTGAGGTTGACGAATATTGCAACAAGAAGCTTGTCCGGGTTCTGCCGACTGGTAAGCTAAACGCTTGTTTGTCTGTTTTTTTAGAAGCAAGAATGTTTGAGGATGCCAATATCTAAACCTGCCTTAGCCGCTGTGGGTACCAATGATTACTGTACAAGGTATAAAAAGTAGTCGAAATTTGAGTATTTCAGAGTAACATTTTCGAATATAGACCGAATCAGTCAGTACAAGTGTAAGGAATATATATTTTACCTACAATGGCATCGTCAGTTCCTTATTCAAATAGAATATATACTTTATTTGTGACATCACAAAGCAACAATTGTACTGTCAAACCGATATGCCCCATTTTAAGCTTACTATATACACTCGACAATCAGCCTTTCACGTGTTTTTTTTGCTCCTGGTATTTCAAGCCAAGTACCATATCTAGCTGCAGACAGTGCACACTGTTTCGACCTGTAAGGTCGCATCAGTGCAGCTGGTGACAGGACATTGGACCTTATACGTCCAAACAATGTGCACTGTCTGCAGCTCACAAATCATTGCAACGGCTCTTTGCTATTGTATTGCAATTAACTATAGTTTAAGAAAGTCTGGAACCTTGTCCAAGTGTGCATAGCCAGTACATTTGTGCTTCTTAAACTGTGCCTCGTTTTGATTTTCCAAGGACGTCGCACAAATAATTCCGTGTTGTAGCTAAACTGTTTTTGTATCAATAAATACAGCTTTGATAATAAGGGTTTTTATTAAATTTTTATCGCTGGTGCGTCGAAAGTCCAACCAACTTTTCCTAGGCGTCGCATCGAAAACGTTTGAGAAACACTGATGTATATAAATCTAAGCATCCTATGACCACAAATGGAGCCGCGATCTATAGTTTGATCCTAAATCAGTGCACCCTGTCACAGTGTGCAAATTCCCGTCCTATACATAAACTTCATTTACAACTCGTCAATTTTCGCTTAGGGGAAACACCGGCTAGAAAGGAGTACAAATATTCGCGGGAGATTGCTTCGAGGCCGGAAGAAGACGAACTGATGCAGAGGTTCGAGGATCGACTCCTGGCCGGAGATCTTGACTCCGATGTGGAGGAGCTTGAGGAAGATGAGGAGGACCCAACGGCGGGAATCGACGAACTTGAATCCGCCGAAACTTTATCTATGCAGGTTTGTACAACGGGCGAAGTAAACGCATTGGAAGATGATTTGTGTGACTTGTTTTCTGAGTTGTAAGGGATCGGCCAAAACTGCTGACGTTTTGCCCAGCACAAAACATTTCGTGTTAATACTCAGCGCTCGACTGCACATGCTCGCGGTATTGTGACGTCATACGTGTACGCTTGTTCGCCATATTTGTATTCTTACATGTTTCCACATGATCGTTTGGAAGGATTCTTGCGACGAAACACGCCAACTACACAGCGAACTGCTTCGTGATTTAGACGCATGTATACCATTGCTCATTCTTAAACGATATTAGCTAGTTGATTGAGCTGAATGTTCTCACACATACATTTAGGACATAATAATATATTATTCGCCATATTTTTTACTCCCAAAACGTTTGTATAACGTGAATTATCCGGAAATGGTGTTTGGCGGTTCTATAGCATATCAGTTCCTCATCATTATACAGCAGATATTGGTCGAGCAATGGCTATGCTTGGTACCGGATACTCGGGTACTGGTACTGGATGGCGTTGCACCATCCCTAATACATTGGTGTTTTTCACGTCTGCAAGAGTGGCAATTTCAATTTAGAACCCCCCCCTCCCCCACAAGCATATGAGTGCACAAAGGCTTAGGTCATGTGAGCAACTAACAAACACATTTTCCCTTTCGCAG
>QXVZ01009893.1:0-11570 GCA_008931825.1 Phallusia fumigata | reverse complement strand
TATCGTCGCATGGGAATTAGGCCATAGACTGTCGCATTAGGTAGATCTATAACACATTTGTGACACTTACTTAAAACAAATTTGATTAAATATCGATTTCTGTTACAAGTTCTCCGCTTCGTTACCTTAAGCATTGCCTATGAGGTTTCGTTTAACAAAAACTTTGCAACATTATAGATTTGGTTTGGGTTTCGTCTACATCTTAACTATTTAGTCGCCTGTTTGATAGTCGCAGCTGAGTTTCCTTGTCTGTTTAGCTCCTTTCAATTCTACGTGTTTTATCACGAATGATTAACAGGAAATCAGTGGTTTGTATACAAGTGCGTCAAGGAAATTCCCTGCGACAGGTCGGGCTCTGATTGGTCAAGTTCAAATTTGCCACCTGTTGTGCAGTAAATGTGTTTATTATCATATATCACGTGACAGCTATATACAATTCTAGCGTGTACTAAATGTGACACAAATCAAAAACACAAAAAGCAGGAAAACTACAAGTGTTCAAGTTTTTTTTTGTAAATTTTTGTCAGTTTAACAGGTAAATTGGCCACAAAGCACAAAGGGGTCACGATTAACTATTTAGATTGTTTTTACACAAAAAATAACAACATTCGAAATTTTGTCTGTAAATAATCACATTTCCAATCGGCGCTATTGTCAAGCGGAAAGTCCAGAGTCTGTATAATATGTGTGAAAATGTTGAACCTTTAACGAATGACATGATAATGACTGAAATGAAACTATGTTGCGATGCGACACGTAATAAAAATATGACGTGACATGACGTTTGTACGCTGAAAGACTTCTGCACGTTTAAAATTGTACAATGTCGGAACGACAAGCAAACACAACTACGACAGACCAAGGCACACTGGGATCCACGAAAGTTTGTCTGACCAGCAGTTCGGGGCAGGTTATTTAAACCGGGGCTGATCTGGTTAATACCTAAGATAAGCCAGAAAATAAAAAGCACTCCAAAAGAGATTATAATAAAATCAGTTTGACTATTCAGAGAAAGCAGAAGTTTGGAACATAGAAAATTGTCAATAACAAATCAATTTTATCCCTTATAGAAACTCCTAGTCACCTAACGTAAAGAATCGTTTCAGCTTTTACAAACGGTAGTTAACATCTTGTGCCTCTATGTTTGTAACATGCGTCGGAGGACGAGGAGCTGCAGGAGCTGAAGAAAAATGTCAGTATGTTACATTGGAACAATTTTACACGAATCCTTCAAATAACTTTGGTTAACACAAATTCTCCTTCCACTTTATTTTTTATAACTGGTATTAACAGGTAATCACTGGTGACTTACTGAGATGGCGTTTCTCCACGAAGATTTGTTTGCTGATGTCACTTCGATTAGGATTTACGAAGATGATTTCAAATTTGACTTTCTTGAAACCATGTTTCCAGTTTTCTCCTTCAGGTCTTGTCAAGAGAAATTGCCACGAATCTCTGATTCCTTCCAGCACAGCAAGATGTTCAGGAGGATCTACCTCGGTGTTGTCAGCACTAAATTTGATCAGGATCTCATGCTTCTGGTTTCTGCATAAAGTTGTCCCGGAAAAACGTCAGTTTGTTACATCATAACCCTATGTTTGAAGCATTTTTTAGTTTTTCTTCCGAAGCAGTTGAAATCATCAGATATGGCCACAAAATAAAATCGGTCACTGAGGTTTTTCACAATAAAACAAGGTCCAATTTCACAGACCACATGGTGGCAAAGCAAGCAATACTTGTGAGTGTGAGTTAAACATTGCAATTGAACGTTTGTTGCAGGAAATTGTTGAATTCCGTTCTTTTATGTAAAGGTAATCCAGCAAAATTTACGACTTATAATTGCAGTGAAAATATTTACCTCACATTAAGAAACGATCGTCTGTAAACACATTTCAAAACGCACAGTTTTTGCATTTTACGAGGTACCTGAGCAAAATAACCTTCTCAAAAATTGGGTTGAGATCTTTGAAATCTTTTGTTGATTCAATGTTGTCACAAATCAACACTTCTGCGAGGATTTGTGAGACGATTTCTTCCTCATAAAGAGGAACAGCCAAAATGATTGCTGTCTCTTTCATGATACCAAGAAACTTTCCAACAGTGCAGATCACGTCGAACCTGGACACAAAAAGTTTGGGTAAATGATCGACACAATCATCTGTGCTTAATATTTAACAGTGCAATGACTTACCAGGTAAAGTGCTTTGTCTCGAAGGTGAAAGATCGCGTGTTTTGAATCATTAAATATTCTGTCAGAATTTCCCAATCGGAATCTTCTTTTTTGTGGCGAATCTGTAAGAAAATACATTTGAAAATAAATGAATAATGAAACAATGTATCTGACACAAAATCATTTAACTGTTGTTGTTGTTGTTGATGACATGTATTTATTTGACATAGAGTTTGGAAACAGTCTCGGCTTAGGGTGGTAGCTGGTAAAAGCAGAACAGGCCCAACCAATTAACTCTTATGACAAAAACAAATAAACTGTACACGCTTGCACACTTTTTAATAAACGATTCGTGTTTGTGTTGCCGTTGAATAATTTATCAAATCTCTAGTGTTTTCAAACCTTTTGTAAAACAAACTTATCATTGCATAATAGGTTACTCTATTGTTAATCACCGCTTTCTCCTCATATGCATAAAAGCGTTCAACTTACTGTGACAGAAACAGGAGATTCTTCGACATTTCGATAACAGGTGGGTAGTGTGATTTCTATGGACTTTTTAAATTCAAAGCCTTCTGGTTCACATTTTAACATTGGAGTGAGTCGCCTAAAATCATCATTCCCCGCTTCAGTAGCTGGCATCTGTTACAAAAAAACTAAAAATAACGACACTAGTTAAAAGGTATTTTGCACAAAGCCACCATCAACAATATCCAATAAATAAAGTCAGCTAACTACTAAAAATAATTAGATTAATTCATACAATTTTTTTACCGTCCAGCTTCCATATCCGTAGTAAGAAGTGATTGAAATTTCCACCTCCCTATCACAAGCACCTTCAGGAATCTTTACCAAACAACCACCAACTGTTAACGTTCCTCCATATGTACCAACAGTTTGGGAGGTCGTGTTGATGAAGTCGTATTTCTGTTTGCAAAGAGTTGCAAAATTTGAATACGGTTTGTCAATTTTAACTGCTTCGCTTGATACACATAGACGTAAACAGATTCGACAAACCTGTTGGGTTGTATCTGATATTTGGAGATCGAAGTGACTTTCTATTTCAGATGAATTCCAAGATGCTTTGCTCGAATCAGGGTTCATAGGAAGACCCAATGATGCCCTCGAAACATAACCAGAGGAGGGAGTCATTTCCAACTGATCAAAATTTGACTATTTTAACAAACATTTAAGTTGGGCGACATACCTTTGGACAAGTTATCACCATTTATTTCTCCTAAACTATCGACAATGTTTTGCCCGAAGTAGGCTGCTACTTGACCGGTCGTTCTGACCAAGATTAGAATGAATCTTTTCATTGAAACAATAAATAACAACCAGCGCGCTTACCCGCTCTTCATCCTGTAGTCTTGTCTCTTCAGATATTCTCAGAAAAACATCGTCTACAAAATGCAAACCGGAAACCGTTTAGGATATTTTGTTGCAAATCAAAAAATGAGCAATTCTGTGATGCAATTTTATAAAAAAAAGATACAGCGACAAACGTATTGAACCTAAAATTTCGTGAATTTTTAATACTTACCGAAAAACCTTGGTTTTGCAATGACAAAGTTTGTGATTAAGATTTCTTCACCCAAAGTCGATTTTGCGGAAATCTGAAACTCGTGGTTGGTCGCAGCATCTCTGTCTATTTTCATGTCAAATGTTTTTTCGACTTTTGTTTTCGCCCATACATCAATCAAGAGGAATTCTTCAGGGTGAACTCTAACATTACTCGGCCCTTTGATTATTAGAATTATGTCGTTTTGCCTGCGGCTGTTAAAATACAGATTCTTGATTGAAAGAATCAACATACGTGAAAACATCTATGACATAGTCAATAAAAAAACTAATGATAATAAATCATGCTTCAAGACAAAATAGTTTTTGCTGGTTTGTCATCTTCAAACCTTAAAAATGAAACCGTCGAAACGTACTTTAACAATTAATTTCGAAAAGTTTGGCAATCTAGAAAGATGTAATATGTTCGATGCGCAAAATATCAATAACATTTTGTAATTGGAATATCTAATTGTAAGAATTTTCAACACATTACCTAATCTATTTACCTCAAAAGAAATTTGTTTTCGCAAACAACTTTATCGGAACTAGGTTGCATCGCAGAGCTGAGGTTGTCTGAAATTGTTATGCAAACTTTAACTTCTCTGAATATTGTTTTTTTACCAAATGTAACTTTCAGATATTTCTCCCTTTGAAGTTCGTGAAACAAAGATTCGTCATTGACCACAATGTCGACCCTGAAAACAATGAGAATTAAAACGGTTAATACCAGTAGGTAGCGTGAGTTACTTACGGATTTAAACTTCCGGTCTTGAAAGTAAAGAATTTGGTTGTTGCATCCATTTTAAGTTTGTTTATAACTTTCCATTCGTTCTTCATTTTTTGTCGGACCTTTGAAAAACAAATCCAGTTCTTCGTTTGAATCATTTTGTTTTACAATTCCAAAAAACAAACCAAAACGTCAATCGGTGAGCTGCCAGTGTTTCGAAAACATGTTGATAGTTTCATCTCAATTTTCTGATGAAATTGCAAATCTTCTGGAATACATTTTAACACTGGAGTCAGTCTTCTAACAAACGGGTTATTGCCATCATGAGGAGATATCTAAAATTAGACCAATTTTACTTTTAAAAACTTATTCTACTTGTCTATGCACTTGACTTTTGTGCTTTACATCAGGGTGTGATAGAAATATATTTGGTTTTACATCTTACTGAAAATTGTCATGTTTCTTCTAATTTCACTTTGGTTTGTAGCAGTTTTAATCATTTTGCAAAAACACATTTAAATTTTTAGTTAAATTAGGTTGGGGCCAGTTTTTTCAAAACGTTTTCACTAAATTGCTTTGCACAAAAGTTATTGTACCCAGATGAATTAAAAGGTTTTACTTGTTTAACATCGATGATTGACAGGCTTCACTTCAGTTTCAGTGGCATTGGTTGCACTAGCACTTGTAAACCGACCGTTAAGATCTGAAGCACTTTCAACTACTTACTTCGTCATAGCCATATTCGTTCAGCTGGGTTAGCTCAATTTTACAAACTCCTTTCCTCGCGTTTGCCGGAACGAAAACTTGGCAACCTCCTACTTTTAACACAGTTTCTTCCACTGTCGATAACTAAAAGTATAATTTTGTTAAAGCCATTTTGAAAAGTATAAACAGGCAAGTTTGAAAATTTGCATTTCTTTTGATTAACGTTTAACGCATCAACCCACACACATAAAACTTAAAATCATGCACATAATGTTTGGCCCTTTTTTCTTTTAAGATTTTTTAAGAAACAGACTACTTTTCCTTCGCATAATTTGTCCCAATTTACAATTGAGAAATTCCTTCTCGTAAATTTATAATTTCCAAAAAACCAAGTACAAACTTACTCGGTAACGTTCACTGATATTGTGAGTTGTGCTCGTCGCTGATCCCATAACTCGGATGAACTCGAGGGAATAGAAAAAGAGTGCGGTATCATCAGCTAATTTTTTCGTGTTTTGTTAAAATCGTTTACTCTAAATAGACACAAAATATCAAATATAATGTACAAAATCCTACGGTTTGATACAATAAAGATAAAGTGCATTCCATGACTAAAACTAACTGCAAGACATTGAACCGTATAATCGTTATTATCCGTTTTTGCGTCGCTATTAACTTACCTTTAGCAAATCAGGTATTTATCAGAGAACAACTAATCGCTGAATTCAACGCCCGCAGCACCAATGCCATTTCTCCTCAGAAGCGATTTCATACTGTGTAACCCGTATAGCTTTGGTGTTTATCCCTGTGCTTCACAAAACAATGACTCGCTTAAATGACAGATTCGGCGGTTAAGTTACTAATTTAAACACTTTTTTGTTTCCGGGAGACGAGTCGTAAAACACTGTTGTGCTCAAACATGCTTACAAACTTGAACCACCTGGCTTAGTTATAATGATCGAAAAGTTTTTGGGCATGATTTTAGTGCAACACTCATAGTTTTCGAGTTTCATGATTTTACACAGTAAGAGCTCAAGCAATTTGCTCAAATTCAAGCAGCTTGATTTATAGAAAACTTTCGAATGTAATTCGGCCTTCCGAGCATTTCCAATCCAACCCGCGGTGGGATTCGAACCCACGAGAGAACAATTGAACTATACATGCTCGGTGTAAACGTCCTGAAAGTCGAAACACAGGCACCGCTTTGCTGAAACGAAATGGTTGGAAGGCCGACCATGCCTCTTGAAGGCCTGGTAGGATATTAAATTTATCATGTTCTTCGGAAAACTTTTGTTTGAGATTTTGTTTGCAAATTTATAAAATTAGGTTGTTTTTTCCCGTTTTTTAACACAAACAATATACAGCAATTTTTGCATTTTACACAAAAACAATTTAAAACCACCGGTAAGGCTTTGCAACAAAACCAATGCTCTGTCGTAAACTTGTTACTCGGCGGTTTAAGTAATTTATTTTGCTCTCGTCACATCTATGGTTGTCTGTATTAATAGTGGTTGCAACTAAACAGATAAGGTATAAAGCCTTAATTTTTGTCATAGATAAAACATTTATTTGAATTAAATTATTTTGCCTACTTTTTTATTTACTTCTTTCTCAAAGATAATCGCTCTCAACTACATGCTACAACTTTGCCACAGTGAGAACTTTCCAACACACAACAGATGTTAACCTCGCTTTGTCTGAGATGAAATCAGTTCACTAAAAACAACAACAATTTTGTCCTGAAGCGAGCAAGATCCCATCTGGGTTCACATTTGTGCAGACAAAAGCTCACCGAACAAAAGCGACAGACGTAGTTTGACGTACTTGCAAATTTGTGCATTTTCGCATTAACGTAATCGCGCATTTGTGCATTTATGCATTTACTTACTCACGTATTTGTGGACTTACCCAACGACTTATATAAGTACTTGTGTATTTACGCAATGAGGAACTCCTGCACTTGTACATTTATGCAATGACGTACTTAAGTACGTGTCTATTTGCGCAATAAAGTACTCGCGCATTCGTGGATTTGCACAATATCTTATTCAAGTACTTGTGCATTTACGCATTGACGTACTCGCGGATTTGTGCAATCATGCAATGACGTAATCACGTTTTTTGTAATACTGCAATGACGTACTTAAGTACGTGTCTATTTGCGCACTAAAGTACTCGTGCATTCGTGGATTGACGTACTCGCGGATTTGTGCAATCATGCAATGACGTAATCACGTTTTTTGTAATACTGCAATGACGTACTTAAGTACGTGTCTATTTGCGCACTAAAGTACTCGTGCATTCGTGGATTGACGTACTCGCGGATTTGTGCAATCATGCAATGACGTAATCACGTTTTTTGTAATACTGCAATGACGTACTTAAGTACGTGTCTATTTGCGCACTAAAGTACTCGTGCATTCGTGGATTGACGTACTCGCGGATTTGTGCAATCATGCAATGACGTAATCACGTTTTTTGTAATACTGCAATGACGTACTTAAGTACTTGTGTATTTACGAAATGACGTACTCGCGGATTTGTGCAATCATGCAATGACGTAATCACGTTTTTTGTATTACTGCAATGACGTACTTAAGTACTTGTGTATTTGCGAAATGACTTACTCGCAGATTTGTACATTTACGTATTGACATGGTTGTGCACTTACGCAATGACGTACATAAGTCTTTGTGCATTTACGCATTGACGTACGCGCACATTTGTGCATTTGCGCATTGACGTAATCGCGCATTTGTGCATTGCCATACTCACGTATTTGTGGACTTACGCAATGACGTACAAAAGTACTTGTGTATTTGCGCAGTGAGGAACTCCCGCACTTGTGCATTTATGCAATGACATACTTAAGTACGTGTGCATTTGCGCAATGAAGTATTAGCGAATTCGTGCATTTACACAAAAACGTATTCTCGTACTTGTGCATTTTACGCACGTATTCGCGCACTTGTGCGTTTGCGCAATAACATATCAGCGGATTAGTGCAATCTTGCAATGACGTAATTACGTACTTGTGTAATAACGTAATGACGCACTTAAGCACTTGTGTATTTGCGTAATGACGCACTTAAGTACTTGTGCACTTACGCAACGACGTACTTAAGTACTTGTGTTTTTGCGTAATGACGTACTCACATGGTTGTGCATTACGCAATGACTAAATCACGCATTGACGTTCTTACAAATCACGTACCAACTACGAAAACCTTCGATTTGTTTGTTATGAAAGCAGTTAAACAAAAACAACAACAATTCTGTTCTGAATGGAACAAATCTCTGGACGTAAACAGACGCCGATTTATTCAAACCATATCGGCCCCTGGCATTGTTTCCAAAACCTTCGCGCCGCACCACATTATGTTTGTGCATTCATGCAATGACGTACTCTCGTACTTGTGCACTTACGCAATGACGTAGTCAAGTTCATGAGCATTCACGCAATGACGTACTCGCACACTTGTGCATTCATGCAATGACGTACTCACGTAGTTGTGTATTTACGCAATGACGTACTCACGCATTTGTGCGTTTAATCAATGACGGAAGCACGCATTGACTTTCTTACAAATTACGATTAACCTCTGTTTGTCTTAGATGGGGCAGTTAAGTGAAAACAACAATTCTGTCCTGAAGCGAACAAGAATCCAGCAGGGTTTACCTTTGTACAGACAAAAGCTCACCGAACAAAAGCGACAGACGTAGTTTGGCTTCCGATCCTCCAACCGCTACATTCTCTTAAATTACATCGTGTCACCTGATATCAGTTGACTTGGTGTCAACAGACGCCGACTTGTACAAACCACATCGGCCCGTCACATTGTTTCCAAAACCTACGCGCCGGGCAATTTCTAAAACCTACGTTACCACATTAGGCTGGCAATAAAGCTTTTTTACTGCGACAAAACTTTATCCCCCCATCGGAACATTATTATCTAATGACTAAATTGCAGGAGCAAAATCAAACAAACAGGACAAGTAATAAAAAGTTTACAAAACGCTGATAACAAGGCTACAAAACGCTGATAAAAGTGTTAAGTTATTGCAAGTACTAAAATATAGTGTAAAAAATCATCATTAAATAAATTGCAACCACAAGTAATACCGATCATCATAGATGTGACAAGAGCAAATAAGAATCGCTCTGAACTACATGCTACAACTTTGCCACAGTGACAACTTTCCAACACACCACAGATGTTAACCTCGCTTTGTCTTAGTTGAAAACAGTTGAGTGAAAACAGCAGCAATTCTTTCCTGAAGCGAACAAGACTCCAGCTGGGTTCACCTTTGTTCGGACAAAAGCTCACTAAACAAAAGCGACAGACGTAGTTTGAAAGCTTTCCATCCACCAACAACTACGTTCCATTGAATTGTATCGTGATACCTGATGTCAGGAAGCTTGGTGTAAATCCACATCGGCCCGTAACATTGTTTCCGAAACCGACGCGCCAGGAAATTTCCAAAACCTACGGCACCACATTAGGCTAAATCTCGCGCGTTTGTGCATTTATGCAAATGACGTATTTGTGCATTTATGCAATGACGTAATCACGTACTTGTGTATTTACGCGATGACATGCTCGCACATTTGTGTATTAACGCAACAACTGTATCACGAATTGACTATCTTACAAATCACGTACAAATTACGATTAATCTCGCTTTGTCATAAATGAAAGCAGGTAAATACAACAATAATTCAGTCCTGATGCGAACAAGAGCGCCACGTTTAAAAACAACTGATTGTCTGTGATGTCGTCATAAGGAGAGGTGTTAATGTTCTATCGGTATGGGTAAAGAAGTTTGGTAAAATGGTATTCAATAAAAACAATGAATAGAAAATACATTATAAAAATCAACCCATAATCTAATGATATTGGCGCATCGGTTTGTTGATTTTGGCGCAAGTCTTAATGGTTTCGCATAATTTGTTTTTATACAAAACTTAAAACTGTTACAATCGTGAATTTACTCAAATCGTGAAGTTCTTAAGTACTTGTGCCTTTACGCATTGACGTAATCGCGCATTTGTGCATTTATGCATTTACATGCTCACGTATTTGTGCACTTACGCAATGACGTACTTAATTACTTGTGTATTTGTGCAATGAGGAACTCGCGCAGATGTGCATTTGTGCAATGACGTACTTAAGAAGGTTTTGCATTTGCGCAATGAAATATTGGCGCATTCCTGCATTTACACAATAACGTATTCACGTACTTGTGCATTCAGGTATTGACGTACTCGCGTACGTGTGCATTTGCCCATTGACGTACTCGCGCATTTGTTCATTTATGCATTGACGTACTGACGTAATTGTGCACTTATGCAATGACGTACATAAGAAATTGTACATTTACCCAATGACGTAGTCGCGCACCTGCGCATTTGTGCAATGACGTACTCACGTTCTTGTGCACTTACGTAAGGACGTTCTTAAGTACTTGTGCCTTTACGCATTGACGTAATCGCGCATTTGTGCATTTATGCATTTACATGCTCACGTATTTGTGCACTTACGCAATGACGTACTTAATTACTTGTGTATTTGTGCAATGAGGAACTCGCGCAGATGTGCATTTGTGCAATGACGTACTTAAGAAGGTTTGCATTTGCGCAATGAAGTATTCGCGCATTCCTGCATTTACACAATAACGTATTCACGTACTTGTGCATTCAGGTATTGACCTACTCGCGTACGTGTGCATTTGCCCATTGACGTACTCGCGCATTTGTTTATTTATGCATTGACGTACTGACGTAATTGTGCACTTATGCAATGACGTACATAAGAAATTGTACATTTACCCAATGACGGAGTCGCGCACCTGCGCATTTGTGCAATGACGTACTCAGTTCATGTGCATTCACGCAATGACGTAATTAGTTNACGTAATTGTGCACTTATGCAATGACGTACATCAGAAATTGTACATTTACCCAATGACGTTCTCGCACACATGTACATTCATGCAATGACGTACTTAAGTAATTGTGTATTTACGCAATGACAAACTGGCGCATTTGTGCATTTATGCTATGACGTACTCACGTAGTTGTGTATTTACGCAGTGACGTACTCACGTGCCTGTGTATTTACGTAACGACTTACTCGCGCAATTGTGCATTTATGCAATGACATGCTCACGATTTGTGCGTTAACGCAATGACGGAAGTACGCATTGACTTTCTTACAAATCACGTGCAAATTACGATTAAATCTGTTTGTCTTAGATGGGGCAGTTAAATGAAAACAATTCTGTCCTGAAGCGAATAGGACTCCAGGTGGGAGTCCTAAATTATTTTGTCTACTTTTCAGTTTATTTCTTCCTCAAAATATAATCGCTCTCAACTACATGCTACAACTTTGCCTCTGTGAGAAC